>JAYJMF010346678.1:0-11885 GCA_036873715.1 Salvia sclarea
GTAGCACACGCAGCACAAACACTTAGCACAACTGAGTGTAAATCTCCACCATTGATCTAACCCATCAAAGGCCCAGAGTCATTCCTATTTCCTACGAAATTTACCTTTCCTACCTGAACCTATCCATATATATATATATATATATATATATGATAAGTTGACATATAAATTAACAAATCTGATATGGTGTTAAGTTTAATATAGAGATTAATATTTTTTATGGCCACTAATTATAGGCTTGTAGCAAAAGTAGGACACTTTTATTTCGGGCCATAAACAAGGACAATATATTTTGAGTTGGACACGGGATGGCCAAATTAGGGCCGATTCGAGCTTTTCTCACATGGAAGTTGGAACGCACGTGAGTGGCTTATGTGGAGCCCGAATCTGAGGTGGCTCGCCACATAACTCTCTCCTCTCTCTCTCAACTGCACCCCCTCCCTCCGCCGCCCGCCTCCACGACGCCGTACGATATCATCAATTGACACAGAGCCACCACACCGCCGTTCGCCAACAGCATTAGTTGTCGTGCGCCGTCTTTTGCCAACAACACTACAATTCGATTCTCCTTCCTTCTCGCACCAAAGTTCGATTCTTATCCTCCCTTTTTCTCCACCCGCCGGGTTTGTTCCATGAAATACTGTAGTGCAGTGCACACCTATTCTGAGCATGACATGTGTTCACCTTTTCAATTTCTTATTTGTTTTATTATTTGAATTTCTTAACTGAACTCTAGTTACGACTTGTCGACTTGTGAGTTGTGAACCCAATTTATTGATTTTGAGTTCCTTAGTTCACACGTGTGGGGTTGATTAAAGTTTCAAAAAAACTTTAATTAAAAAATTCAGATTATAATCACATACAAAAAATTTGAATTCCTTTTTCGTTTCATTTTACCGCCAAAATTTCGAAACCCACTCTCAACATTTTCATATTCTTCCAGCCGCCGCCCTGGACGCCGATCAAATACCACCACCGACCTCGGCAGCCCTTAGGCCGATGTATTCGTTTCTAACGGCCCTTGCTCGATGAAGGAAGTGGAGAAGGGGAGGAGTAGGGAAGTGTTGAGGTAAAGAGCGCAACCGATCTCGAAGCCTGCGTCGCCGGTGAGGGTGATGATGCGGGATTCGAGGGTGGCGTTGCCATAGCAGGAGACAACGAAGTCGTCGAAGCCATTGAAGAGGAAATCGAGGGCGGAAGTGAGGTGGGCGGTCAAGAAGATTGCAGCGAGGCAGCTGAGGTGGGCGATTTGCACCCGGTGCTGGAGGCCTATTCTATCTAACCCCAAGGGAAAGGTTCCAGATTTATAATGCTTCCATCACTTTATACAATTATTCTTCTCCCATATTTTTCTCTTTCAATTTTCCTGAAAGCAGTAACATTTGTTCAATTTCTGGTCTACTATGTCCATTCATTCACTTTTGCGTTGACTCTGTGAGAATAAGATGTAATTGTAACAGGATTCATGTTTGAATTTTTTGTGTTTCTTGAGATTGAATCGAGTGCACCAGTTGCTTAGGAAGCTTGGTTGTTGAAGTCAATCTCCCTTCTTTTTGCTCTACTATCTCAATCTCAAACATTTAATCATGTCCTGAAGTCATGTTTACATATATGCGTTGCAAGAAAATCATACCTGGCTTCATGGCTGTGATGAACTTAAACTTTTTTCATCCAAGCAGAAAATTGAGTTCATTGAATTACTCCTTGCATTTATGTCTTTGAGTTCTCATCCAAGCAAAAATTCTCAGTACAAAGTAACTTATGTCTTTGAATCTGAACCAAATTCTGCATCACTTGTAGGGTTCAGAAGCAAAAGACAAAGTAAGGAACCATGCACTATTGAGCCATTACGCCCCAGCTCCGCGCATCACCATGCCCTGCTCTCCCCTGCACCCTGCTCCGAGCACACTGCCCCAGCAAGCCCCGAGTGCTCCACACCCTTGTGTTAGCATCTACTGCTCCTCGGAACCCTTCACACTGTGTTTCCAATGGCTCATTGTTTTGATTGTATTTGCTTACAATGATGTTTCCATAAGTGTTCCCCCCTCGCTGTGTCGTTCCTTTCCTTGGCATGTGTACCCTCGGGTATGGCCGAGTTTTTATGTGTACTTTGATTATACGAACTTGCATAATTCCAAGTTAAGATATTAAATCACCAACTTGCCATCTTCGTAGTACACATGATATTCACAATCTTCAATATTTGCCTTGTACTATCTATTAGCATCTTTTTTGTCTGTGCTATATATTGTACTTGTAAGTATGGATTATGCTATGTACATAATGCACTAATCTACTACTGGAAAATTTCTCTGTCTCTCTCTTCTACGATTTCTAAGTATCAAATATATAGAAAAGTGTTGTAAATGAAACACATAACAACATTGTATTTTACTTATTCATAAAGTATCACAAAAGCAAGTCAAGTATAAGTTCTCCTTGCATCCCAATAAGCATTGTCTACAAAAATACTTTCACCAAAACCTCAAGGTCATATCTTGTTACTGCAAACTCCATTAATTTCTAGCCATGATGGACAGAGTTGTTGCTGGGACAAAAGCTAATGTTTTCACTTGCTAAGACATCGGTGAAAGTACTACTAGAATTGTTGCTCTGTGTTTTCACTTGCTGAGACATTTGGGAGCAAAACCGCTGATTGAGAAGAATGTAAGACAAGATAGAAGAGTGAAAAATGATCGATAGTGGCCTTTGTCTTAATTGAATGAATAAGACAGAAATGTTATGCAGCCAGCAAAGCATTAAAGCTTAGAGGTTGATGCAGAAGACATCTAAAAGATAGTATCTTGCAGAGAATATAGCCACAAAAAAACTCAGAGACGCTCATCCATATGGGGAGAAGGAGGTGAAACGCCATTATGAAACCGCAGGCTATGGATATAGATACAAATTAGCATATTTGATTAACTGATGAAGCAAGAGAACTTGACCCAAAAAAACTTTAAAACAAAGAAATAACCAAATAATCAAATCCTCAATGCGACCATTGCAAAACGAAAAAAGATTCACATTACGATATATAGATCAGAAAGTTGCCCTCACCACCAACCATACTTCGCTTTTGTAGTACATATATACATCGCCAAAAATTGGACTAACAGTCAAAACTTGGCCGTTTAAAAAAATGGAAGGAAAAAGGACTGGAGAGACTACTGCCCTGTTCCATCGGACGACAGATACGAAAACGGCAGCTCCACTTTCCCTTGTCGTCGCTGCTGTGGCGGTAACTCCATTGTTACTGTGTTGTTTCGTTGAGCAAGGGGAACGCCGCCGCCGGAAATAATTAGATGGGCCTAAGTGCTGCCGAGAGAGAGATGAGACAAGATGGCTGAGTGAGGAAAAGGGAGTCAAAGCGTCGGCGGCAACGGCTTGTCGTCGGAGATTAGGGTAGAGGGAGAAGGAGGTAGTGAGGAAGGAAAGAGTGAAACAAAAGGAAGATAAGATTTTGATTTTGGGGGGAGAAATGAATAGAGAGATTCAAGAATTTTGGGGGAAATTTGAATTTGGAAAAAACGTGGCTTACTAGATTTTTAATTTAAATATTTGTTTGATAAAATCAGTCCAAGCGTGTTACCGAGGAAATTAACAAGGAGAGGACCCACCTTTTGAAATCATGGTTGAGTTAGAAAATAGAATTTGATTAAATTAAGTGGAATTAAAATTAAATGCACGTGTTGCGTGGAGAGGAAGGATGTGCACTGCACTATAGTGCTCCGTGGAAGAAACCCGCCCGCCGCCTCTACTTCTCCTCGTCACTGAAGTGCTAATTCTTGCCGCATACGGTCCACGGTTTCAGAACGAGAATTGATAGCAAATTCTCATCCCCACTGTTGTCAGGAATGTAGATTTCATTTCCCCCAAATTCTCATCCTCATTTAAAATACAAAATTCCCAAATTATAGTTCTTGTATTTATTTTGCTCTGGTCTCGATGAAGAAGTAGAAGAGGTGAAAGCGAGGGATGGTTAAAAGGTGCGAGATATTTGTTGAGACAACGGGAAAACGATCGAGAAATCCAATGGTTGTGGCGATCTCGAATGCTCTGTTCAATTGGACTTGTAAGCGGAAGGTCTACGCTCACAATTTCGAATGTTTCGTTCAATTGATTGAAATCTTGTGTTTTAAGAGTGATTTTGTAACGGATTTTCTATGAAATCAATTTCTGTAAATGACCTTATTCGAAACTTTGGGAAAGGGGGAATGGTGGAGGTGCTTTTGTTGGTGTTGAAGAGAATGAAGGATGTTGAGAGCATGGTCGGAGGGGTTGACCACGGCGACGAAGGAGGTCTTCCGACCGGGAGTGAGAGGCAGAGTAGCAAAGAGGGCAGGTCGTGTGGTTTGAGTGGTTTCGCGGAAGGGGAGAGAAGGGGGGGAGGGGGGTGTTATGTGGCAAGTCACGTCAGATTCGGGCTCCACATAACACAGTCACGTGAGAAAAGGCCGTATTGGCCATCACGTGTCCAATATAAAATATATTGTCCTTGTTTTACGTCCCGAAATAAAAGTGTCATACTTTTGCCACACGCCTATAATTAATTAGTGGCCATAAAAAATATTAATCACTTTAATATATATACATATATTGTTGCATAGTTAAGTCTACGTAGACAATGCATTATGTTCATGTATATTTGAATATTTTACTTTCTTTTTTTATATTTTCTGAGTCATAACTTAATAAAAAAATTGATGAAACTATATCTGGGCATGAATACGGCCTTAAATTGAGGCACTTCTTGAAAGCCCTAAAAAAGTCCCTCCTTTGGGTTTCAGGTCTAAGATATTAAAGTCAAACATTGGTTATGATCAGAAACATAAAATTGTGCATGTAGCTCGATGAATTGAATATCGCATATATAAGTACTCGACGGAACCAAGAATATATATAATACGTGGCCCACATCAAAACTAAATTAATGATAATATATCATGCACATCACATCCCTCTAATATTTCCCTTCTGTTGTCCTCATTTCATTTTCATCCATAGGTCAGTTGTACCATACGAAAATAGCGCTTTACATAAATTAAACAGTAGTTTTCATTAATTCTCTCTTAACACAAAGAATGCAACAACTAATTAACTCCATATGTACGATAATTGACCAACTGCATACATAGACCAACCCAACCCTACTCCAATCTTGCCCTTCTACATACCATATACTAATATTCAACGAATTTATAAAACTAATACCTCATGAAATCCGAATATTGATCAAGACCAAAAAGAAAATCTATAAATAGGGCTCATTTCATACACACCAACGTACCACAACATAAAAAAAGAAGCATATATATATATATATATATAGTCATTAGGATGGGCGGAAGCGGAATAATTAGTGTGTTTGTCATGTATCTTGTGGTGTTGGCCGGCGGCATGGCCAACGGCACGTTGATCTCGACGAGCCGCGGGCTGGTGGTGAACGGGCAGTTGTGCTGTACCCAGGACGGCAACTGCCCCGGCACGGGAGTTCCGGGGGCGGTGGTGACGGTGCGGTGCTCAACCTTATTGATTTTCACAACGGTGGTGGGGCAGAACACGACGGATGCTAACGGAATGTTCAGCATTACAGCTCCAACAGCGACGGGGTCCATTGTGGGGGTGCCTTCAAGCATCCCGTGCATCGCCAACGTGCAGCTCCCACTAAACGCCACCGTCTGCCCCGTGCTCGCCAACTCCAACGGCGTCCTCACCGGCATCCTTGCAACTAATGGAACCGTCGTCAATCCGGTCATCGGCATCATTCAGGCTGCAAGGCTTACCTTTTTCGTTAGGTGGGGCTAAGCTGCATGCGCTCTATACCAAACCAGATCAAATAAAAGGCTTCACTTAAATAAATCTAACATATATATATGTACGTATGCACCACCAACATTACTGTATATTTCTATTTCAATAAAAATATGATATGTATGTGTGCATGCATGATGTGCAGCACGCAAACAGTATTAATATATGTTATACTATATGTTTATGTACCTTAATTATACATATATTCTCTAGTAATGCACATATTGGGGGCCGAATTAAAATCAAGTAAACTAATACACAGAAGATGAACGATCGATCTAGAATTAATATCTAAAATAACAATAAAATACGTACATACTTTTTTTAAGAAAAGAAAATAATTTACTTCTTCTACATGCATGTACGTAAGTTTAATTTAATTTCCGCATTATTGCATGTAGGTCAAATATACGTTGCAAGAATAATAGAGTACTATATATGGAATACACATACATTCTATTACCATAAAAGGCAAGTATATATTGAAAACCCATGTAAAGCATGCAGCACAACCTTGCTACCCCAAATTCCATGCGTGCCAAAACTCAGTTTCCAGTAATCTCCACCGTCACCGCGTTATTAAGGGAATTCAAAGGCATCTCGATCGTCACGTTTCCATCAGTTTAATTGTGAACCAATCACCTCTACGGTTCTGGAGATTAAAATTTTTATGTCTACTAACTATAGGCGTGTAGCGAAAGTATGACACTTTTAGTTCGGGCCGTAAAAGTAAAAGTAAGACACTATATTTTAAGTTTGACACGTGTGGGCCAAAATAGGGCTTTTCGGGTTTTTTTCTCACGTGAATTACACGTGACGGGTTACGTGGAGCCCGAACATGACGTGGCTTGCTAACGCCCTACTTTGGCCCACAAGTGTCCAACTTAAAATATAGTGTTCTACTTTTACGGCCTGAACTAATAGTGTCCTACTTTTGCTACACGTCTATAGTTAGAGGTCATAAAAAATATTAATCTCGAAATACACACACTTCTAACATTTTTGCGATTTTTCCACAATTTGAAATTTTAGATCCTCGTATTAAAGTTGGCAGGGTTATGATGTGTTACCACTCGAATCAAAACGAACATCGTTTTGCTTAAGGAAAAAAAATATTAAATCCACCTAACCCTTAAGAAAAAAAAAATGTTAAATCAAAACGGCTATGATATTAAATCACTTTGTAGTATTAAATTATTGTTATAATTGCATAATAAATCGTAAAATTTCAACCTTACGATTTATTATGCAATTATAACAATAATTTAATACTACAAAGTGATTTAATATCCTTGATTCAGCTATAGATTGCATTTAGTTACGAAATTATCAGTTGATAATTTCAATTTTTCTTGTAGCGAAGTTTTACATCATGCTTTATAATGTTAAAGGTAATAGTTGATTAATAATTGCACGAGAAAGCAGTGAATTTAACATTTTTTTTTCCTTAAGGGTGAGGTGGATTTAACATTTTTTCCCTTAAGTAAAGCGATATTTGTTTTGATTCGAGTGGTAACACAACATAGCCCTGCCAACTTCAATACAGGGATCTAAATTTTCAAATTGTGGAAAAATCGCAAAAATGTAAAAAGTATGTGTATTAAGAGATTAATATTTTTTATGGCCACTAACTATAGATGTTTAGCAAAAGTAGGACACTATTAGTTCGGGCCGTAAACGTAGGACACTATATTTGAAGTTGGGACACTCGTGGGCCAAAGTAGGGCGTTATGTGGCAAGTCACGTCACGTTCGGGCTCCACGTAACCCGTCACGTGCAATTCACGTGAGAAAAAAGCCCGAAAAGCCCTATTTTGGCCCACGCTTGTCCAACTTAAAATATAGTATCCTACTTTTACAGCCCGAAATAAAAGTATCCTACTTTTGCTACATACCTATAATTAATGGCCATAAAAAATATTAATTTCAAAAAAAAAGTGGAAATGACAATATATAATAATAGCCCAAAAGTAGTGATGGCCGATGATCCACAAATGACAAATGTAAACATACCTAGAACAGAAACAGCAGATGAGATGAAGTAGATGAGTAACAAAAATGATGAACAACATTACAACAACAAGCACAAACCTCAAACAAACTATATATTAGATTAGATAATAGTGAGATCAAAATGGTGGGATGCACAAGCAAAAAATCAAGATGCAATAGATTCAGAAAACATATACTACTAACATTGAAAACTAAAATGTCGTCCGTGATTGATTCCATAGAGTCATATAATAAGTAGTAAATCCAAATCCAAATCTAAATTAATGTAGGGCTACATGATCGATGACATCCAAGGTTGGGTGACTTGCTTTGAAAGCACTGACATGGGCAGCTGGAATTTTGTCGCTGACATATACGTAGCAACGACGACGATGTTTGGGGCTAAAGGAAAAAGACAAATATTTGCGTTAGGCCGGCCTAACGTTAGACCAATTATTTGCTGCTCCTATTCTAAGCCATGACTCGAGCGAGGGGGAGCCGAATGCGAACCCGGAGCGAGCTGTAAAAGCATAATTGTTGTTGGTCTCATTATCTATATATTAATTATCGAAGCCGAAGGCGGAGCCGTTTGTTGTTTGCCGCCACCTATTATTATTGTCACTCTCATTATTTATACATTAATTGGATTAGCCTAACGTTAGACCAGCCTAACGTAAATGTGCCTCTTAATTAATTAATTTAAATGTTACAACTTGCCCCAACGACGACGTTTAGTATCACATATCAATATAGCATATTCTTTCCCAGCTTTTGGTCTTGTTCCTTATTTTATTTTCAGTTTAGCATCAACTCGTTATATTTTTCCTCTTTTGTTAATTATTAAAGATTAAAGATTTGTTTAATTTCATATCATAATAATCAGTGTACGACATCATTATCATTATATGTTATAAAAAGGTTAGATGTTAAACAGGTTTATTCGAAAATAAGTCAATACTTAATAGAAAATAATTAAATGATTGATTAAAGTACGTGAAAATATAACTTTGTGTTTTCAGTTTATGGTTATTTTTAGTTTTTTTACAATAAATCTCTGCGTTAATTATATTTTATGGTGTGACATGAGTCACGAGCTTTTGAATGAATTGCATTATTGAGATGAATAAAAAAAATTAAGATAACTTAAAAAAAAATGTGTTGCGAAAATAACTTCCTAATCCTAATTTTTTAATTTTTTATAATATTATAAACTACAATTATTTTATAAAAAAAATAAATATACTATTTTTTTTATTATGTCCAATATATTCCTTTCTCAATTTTATTTATAAACTCTATGGAATAAGCTTAGCTAAGCATCCAAGTTAAATAAAAAAACTTTCCTTACCACAAAGTCTAGCAATAAAAAAAACAAGAATATTTACACTCACGAAAGCTCAAAGTTACATCACTTACATGTGATAATACTTTTGCGTGTCGTGAGCTACCACTCGATAAATACGAGAGCCGTAGTAATAAATATAATTAAATACGATATTCGCGAATCTTTAAAAGATTCAAACGAATTTACAACTTAATTCACCATATATATAATAGTATATCATAATGCATATCAAATCCGACCAAATCAATCGGGTATTATATATCTTTCCCATCTAAATATTTTTGTAAAGTTCAAAACAAATTAACCAAATAATCAAACATACTACTTTAACTTAAACAAATTATTAATGAGCTCAGCCAGTGTTTTTATTTTCAATATTTGTTTGGGGAATAATACTTTAATTCAAGTAATTTGATAGATACACATTACCAAATTTTGATCATTTCGACAAGTTTTCCTTTTTCACGTAAAGTGGGAGAAAAGGTTGTAACACCCAATTTCCTCCACTTCTATTTATTTCGATATTTCATTACAAGAAGGGACGAAACAGTAGAGTGGTTAATATTTGAGGGTAAATAAATTAATTTCGAATCCACCGTGACGCGGTGTTTAAATTTTCTTGATAGTTGATCAAATGAATAACATAAGAAAAAAGAAAAGAAATAACATTGTGATAGTTTATCACAATGTAACCTTTAAAATTCTATGTTAATTAAACATGAGACCTCTAGCTTCAAACATTAACTACAAATAACGACTTCAACTCGTGAAATATAAACTATAATCATTTTATGTTTAAAAGCTCCTTGCTCACCAAGAATTAAGCAAGTTCATTGTCATTTTTGCCATCAGGGTCATTGTCCTCCCTCGTTGTTGTTCTTGATGAATATGACGCGGTTGATCATGAATTTGAGATGTTGTCGCTCCTCTTGATGAATATGACGCGGTTGATCATGAATTTGAGATGTTGTCGCTCCTGAATCCGCAATCAGGGAAGCCACCACTGACATCGACTTTACATTAAACGATAATTATTATCTTGAAAGAATCAACGAGTGTTCTAGAAAATCTTTGGTTTGTGTTATATTAGAAAATAAAATGTAACTAGGTAATATGGTAAAAATAGATTTAACATAAGATAGAGGTTAAGAAAATATTTGATACAAAAAGTGACTATATTTATGTGTTAATATAATGTTTTTTTTTTTAATCTTTGGCATATATAAACTCAAACGAATATCGTATGGAATATGATAGTTCTAAAAGTTTGAAAGTGATTTGTAGATATGATTGTATAAAGGTGGGAAATGGCCAATGGGTATTTGGTAGTAAAACAAATTGAACATTGTATGGTATGTAGCAAATAAATGAGTGATATTGATATCTCTATCTCAAAGTGCCATAACTTGTATACATTGTTTTTCTATTGTCGCATGAATCAGCTACGAAATTCCCAAAAAAAACAGTTGTACTTCCCTACATTGCCAAAAATTTGTTTTTGTTTTTGTTTATATTTCATTTGCTGAAACCAATGTCTCATCCGCGCCCACTCCTCAGATTCAAAAAGAAATTCGTTTGTTGCTGAATTTGAATAAAATACTATTGATTACATTACATCTCAAAACATGGTACTATCATTAGTAGTGGCCACTTTGTTTCCAACCCTTTTTAATTTTTACACGCGTCATAAACCCAATAAATTATATTCAAATATCTTATCAAAATTACTTATTTTCATATTGTGTTTGTGTCGGATCCGTGTCGTGTTCGTATAACCCGATAACTTTCATGTTCGTATAACCCGATAACTTTGTATATTCGTATCCGATAATTTTGAGTGTCATGTTCGTATAACCTGATAACTTCGTGTGTTCGTATAACCCGATAACTTTGCGTGTTCGGATCAGATCCGTGTCTTGTTCGTATAACTCGATAACTTTGTGTGTTCGTATCACGTTCGTGTTTGTGCATTTCGTATCGTATTCGTGTCCGTGTCAAGCATATCCTTAACGGATTGTGTTCGCGTTTGAGGTTAACGTATCGTGTCGACTCAATTCTAACAAGGTAATTTAATTAAGATAAATAAGCAAGCAAGAAAATTGGTGTGTCCAAAGGGAAAAAGAGGGTGTTAAGTAGTCAAAAGAAAACCAAAAATAGACGTGTGTCGTTTTTTTTGGCATAGTGGTCGCACTATTAGTCGTAGTACCATGAACTAAGCTAATGTTAAACAGTCAAAAGAAAACAAAAAATGGACATGTGTCGATTTTTGGCATAGTGGTCGCACCATGGACTAAGCCCTCAAACCATGTACCCTCAAATTACTTCAATAAATAATTAATTTTAAGTTTGATATTTGAACCTCAACACACACCCCACCTTTGCGCCACCCAAACTCTGCCCGATTAATTAATTGCATTTGCACCTATATCCAATGATTTTCCACCAATTAACTATAGGAACCAAAATTATTTGTTGAAAAATATAATATTGTATCAAGAAATCACGACAATGGCATAAGTATTTGACGATTTTATTTCATTTTAAATTGTAAACTCACAAACTTCGTACTAATCAAGAGAAAAAATTAGTTATTAATTTCTCCATTTTTGTAAATCTCATCGCAGCTTTATATTTTATGGATGAACTAGGTTTTGCCAGCCGTGCAATGCACGGAATTAGTTTTTAATTAAATAAAATATGGAAATAATAATAACGAATTAGGAAAATAAAATGTA
>JAYJMF010346689.1:0-11884 GCA_036873715.1 Salvia sclarea
AACCTTCAAACATGAAATCCTTTGGAAAAGTATAAACTAACAAAATCTAACTTTTGTATACGTATACAGAAAAATCCCAATAAATCAAAATAAGCTATTTTCATACTTTATATCAATATTATGAAATCAAATCTCATATATAAATTCATGATCAATAAGTTCTTAACAAAATCACACACTAACAAAAACCAACTTTCTTAATATAGCTTGGAAAAATCTCAATAAATCATCATAAGCTTATATCATACTCTAGATCATAATTATGAAATAAATTTTCATAAATAAAATTGAGATTATAGAATTCTATATAATCCATAATCATCTCAATTTAGGGGTTTTCAATTAGATTGGAATTGATCCCAAATGTATAAACAAAAACAACTCTAATACTCCCAAATACATATTAACTAACTCAATTGAAACAAACAAGAACAAAATCAATCCAATTTAGAAGCCTTAATTTTCGGCCATTAGGGAAAACTCAAGGGGATCCGATTTTGTTTCAATTGACAGCTCAAAACATGTTTAACACCTTTAATTAGATAATTACAAACTCAATTTAAACAAATCATAACATTGAAAATTAGGGTTCTTGAGCAAAAATTGGGGATTTTTGAAATTGATTAAATTGATCCTCAATTCAAATATATACATGCTTATCTAGACTACATCTAGCTCCAATTAGAAACAAATTGAAAGATAGATCATTTTCCCCAAATTTTATGAAAAAGGGGCGAAAATTTGAAGCTTCAAAGAAGAGGTTTTTCTTTGATTTTTCAACACAAAACCACTCCTAGAGGGTAGATCTATGCATATATAAGCTAAAAATTGAAAGATAGAACTTGTATGTACAAGGCCAAAATGGCCGAAACATTGAGGGGAAATTTGGGGGATTTTTGCTTTGATTTTCACTCCAAATCTAAGTTAAACAAGTGATTTACCTTCTTGGAAGATGGATATATGAATTTGGAGTGATTTGGAAGCTTGAATCTTGGATTTTGATGGAGAAAATTTTGAGAGAAATGGGAGGTTGGGGATGAATGAATAGTGTATATTACTAAGGATTAAGAATACTTGGAGGCTAAGTAAAACTAATAATAAAATAATTCCCCATTCACATACCTTTTTGACTTTCTTTCTTTCTTGCATAAACTAACTTGGCCATCGAGCTTATTAATTAATTGGGCCTAGTATCATTTATGGGTGTTAGGCCCAACTATTTACGGACCTCGTCCTTCATCCGGAATATATAAATATTCCCGGAAAAATAAATAAAATAATTAATATAATTAAAAATAAATAAAATAAAATTAGGGAAATTTCTAGTAAATTGGAATACTTCCATATACTATTCTCCCAAAATAAATATTGAGATAAAATAATAATTTAAGATAAAATTTACGCTTCAGCAAAATTAACTCTGAAAATTCTTAAAAATTCTTGAGTTAAGATTTTCTATTATCTTACTGAGGATGCATTGTCCCTAGGAAATTATGCAGTTAATCCCTAGTTAACCACCTAATTAAAGTCTAATCACTATTACGGGAATACGGGGCATTACATTCTCTCCCCCTTAAATAAATTTCGTCCCGAAATTTAGTACCTCAGTAAAAAGCTCGGGGTACTTCTCTATCATCTTCTCTTCTAATTCCCAAGTTGCCTCTTCTAAGCCATGATGTCTCCACAATACTTTAACTAAAGGAATGGTCTTATTCCTTAGCTGTTGCACCTTGTGGTCTAGAATACGTTCTGGTCTCTCTTCATAGCTTAGGTCAGACTCAGGAACTATCTCTTCTTGGTGAATGACATGGTTAGGGTCATAAACATATTTCCGTAATCGGGACATGTGAAACACGTTATGAACGTTGCCAAAACTAGGCGGTAACGCCAACCTGTAAGCAACAGGCCCAATCTTCTCTAGAATCTCGTACGACCCTATAAATCGCGGCTTAAGCTTTCCTTTGATTCCGAACCTGTGTACTCCCTTGGTAGGCGAAACCTTCGGGAATACTTTATCTCCAATTTCGAAATTCAACTCTGTCCGACGCGTGTCGGCGTAAGACTTCTGACGATCTTGAGCCTCTTTTATTCTCTTTCTTATATGTTGTATTATCTCGATCATTTCTTCGACTGCTTCTGTACCGAGAACTCTTTTCTCTCCAACCCCGTCCCAATATAATGGCGATCGACATTTCTTGCCATATAACGCCTCATAAGGCGCCATGTTGATTGTTGCTTGATAACTGTTGTTGTAGGCAAATTCGATCAAAGGCAACGCTTGCTCCCATTGCTCTCCTCTATCCAGAACTATGGTTCTGATCATGTCTTCTAGCGTCTGAATGGTTCTCTCTATTTGCCCATCGGTCTGTGGATGGAAGGATGTGCTGAAGTTAAGCTGAGTGCCCATTTCCTTCTGAAAGCTTGTCCAAAAACGTGAAGTGAATTTGGAATCTCTATCTGAGGTGATGGACACGGGGACTCCGTGTAATCGTACAATCTCATGAACATAGATCTGGGCTAACTTATACGCTCCGTGCGTCATCGGAATCGGGATGAAATGAGCGCTCTTGGTCAATCGATCTATAATTACCCAAATGGCTGTATTCCCACGTTTGGAATTGGGTAATCCCGTCACGAAATCCATAGCTATATGATCCCATTTCCACTCAGGGATGTCGAGAGGTTGCAACTTTCCATACGGTCTCTGGTGTAACGCTTTAACTTGTTGACAAGCTAAACACTTCTCGACAAACGTTGCTATCTCTTGCTTCATACCTACCCACACGAATCTTTGTTTCAGATCCTAATACATTTTCGTACTTCCTGGGTGCGCGGTGTAAGGCGTGTTGTGCGCCTCACTCAGGATCTCTTCTTTCAGTTTCTCATCATTGGGTACGCATATCCTATTTCCAAGCACCAGGGCGTTATCTTTGGCTTCATGGTACTCTGCTGATCCCTCAGTTCTTATCTTCATCCTTAACTTCTCTAATTGTTCATCTTGTCGTTAAGCTTGAACAATTCGGTTTCTCAAATCAGGTTCGAGAACAAGGGTCGCGATGATACTCTGGGTGGTCTTAGGTGGTAACACCACTTCTATGTTCATCTTCTCGAATTCTCTGACTAGCCCTTCGTTCTGAGTAAGAACTGATGCTAGTTAATTTTGACTATTCCTGCTTAACGCGTCGGCTACCACGTTTGCCTTCCCTGGATGATACTTGATTTCGCAATCGTTATCTTTAACCAACTCGACCCATCTTCTTTGGCACATATTGAGATCCTTTTGCTCAAAGAAGTACTTCAGGCTCTTATGGTCAGTAAAGATCTCGCACTTCGACCCATAGAGGTAATGTCTCCAAATCTTCAATGCATGAACCACAGCTGCCAATTCTAGATCATAGGTGCGGTCTTAACTGTCTCGAGGCATAGGCAATCACTTTTCTCTCCTGCATAAGCACACATCCTAGCCCATTCTTGGAGGCATCGGTATAAAGGACATATTCTTTATCCGGCTCAGGCACGGTTAAAACTAGGGCTGCAGTCAATCTGTCCTTCAGCTCTTGGAAACTTCTTCACATTCCGGGGTCCATTGGAATTTTACTCCTTTACGAAGTAACTGCGTCATTGGTCTAGCAATCTTCGAGAATCCCTCGATGAATCTTCGGTAGTAGCCGGCTAGGCCAAGGAAACCCCGAATTTCATGCGGTGTTGTGGGCGAATTCCACTCGCGCACAGCTTGCACTTTGACAGGGTCAACCTTGATCCCTTCTGCTGAAACAATGTCCAAGAAAGTTCACTTCTCGAAGCCAAAACTCGCACTTGCTAAATTTGGTATACAGCCTCTCGGTTCTTAGCGTATTTAAGACAGTTCTTAGATGAGTTTCGTGTTCCTTCTTGGTTTTCGAATACACAAGGATATCGTCAATAAAAACTAAGACGAACTTATCGAGGTATTCATGGAAAACACGATTCATCAAGTCCATAAATACGGCTGGAGCGTTGGTAACACCGAATGGCATTACTATAAACTCGTAATGACCATACCGAGTTCGAAAGGCAGTTTTCGGTATATCCTCCTGCTTAATCTTCAGCTGATGATATCCGGACCTCAGGTCGATTTTTTCAAAGACTTCTGCTCCTTTCAACTGATCGAACAGATTGTCAATACGAGGCAAAGGATACTTGTTCTTGAGAGTTAACTTATTCAACTCCCTATAGTCAATACACATTCTTAAGGTTCCATCTTTCTTCTTGACGAACAATACCGGTGCTCCCCACGGAGAAATACTTGGTCTAATGAATCCTAAATCCAATAGTTCTTGCAGTTGGATCTTCAATTCCTGGAGTTCTCTCGGCGCCATTCGATATGGGGCCTTAGAGATTGGAGCTGATCCTAGTTCCAAATCAATGGAGAACTCCAATTGCCTATCTGGCGGTACTCCAGGTAGGGACTTCGGAAAAACGTCTGGAAATTCCCACACTATCGGAACATCTTCCATTCTCTTTTCGTTCTTGTCTTCTTCAGACAAATATACCAAATAAGCGCATGCTTCATCTTGTCTTATCAGCTTCTCCACTTGCAATGCTGAAACAATGGGTACTCTCTTACGTCTCTCGTTTATCCCATAAAAACAGGTAAGTTACTTGCCAGGTGGTTGGAATGAAATCTCACGACTCTCACAACGAATCGTTATAAGTTTTGGGTTAACCAATCCATTCCCAAGATGATATCTACATCCCACATTGGCAAAAGTCAAAGAGATTCTGCTCTCAACTTGAGAGGACCTAACTCGAATTCTAAGTTAGGACACTCGTGGCTGATTCTATCACTCCCACCAAGTGGGGTAAGGACTCTTATGTCAGGCTTAGATCGCTCTACTGGAAGCTCAAGAGTATCTACACATGCAGAAAATATGAAAGAATACGAAGCTCCAGTATCAAAATTTTTTTATCACATGTACATTTCTCAATGTTCCCATACCTGTCAGCTGTCCCGCTTTCTTATCAGCATGTTTCTGATTCAGGGCGAAAGCCCTCTGATGCTGGGACTGCTGCTGAACTTGTTGTTCTGGCTGCATTTGAGGTGATGGCTGCGAAGCCATCTGGAGTTGCGGCATCGGATACTGGGGATACATAGGAAACGGCATCTGAGGATAAGCGGCCATGGCTTTCAGGGACTTAGTTTTGCGGGGAGGATTCGGTCTAGATCCACTCCCTGATGCCCTATCTCTGTTTGGGCATCTGTTAGCAAAATGGCCCACTTGACCACAGTTGTAACAACTGTTACCTCCCCATTTATACACTCCTGAGTGTGATCGATAACATTTCGGACAGACAGGTTTTGCTTGGTTTGGGAGGAACTGCGGTTGACCTTGAAAAGGGGGTCGAAATTGACCTTGGGAGGACTGTCCCGGTTTCTGCCACTGCTTCTTGTTTGGGAAATTCTTATTCTTCCACTTCCTTTTGTCCCCACTCCTTCGGTCAGTCAGCATCAACTTTGAAGGGTCAGGATTCTGAGTGGGTACTGGAGTCGGATCAGGAGTAATCTTCTCAGGGCGCATTTCCATTTCCATATCAAGCGCTCGATTCAACGTCTCAGCGTAAGACATCAGAGGTTGGCTTGCTAGCACTATCCTCATTTCCTGACGTAGGCCATAACGAAATAATTCTGCCATTTTCTCGTCTGTATCCACCTTATAAGGTGCATATCGAGCCAACTTGCAGAATTCTCTGTCGTACTCGGCCACAGTCTTCTTTCCTTGCTTGAGATTTGCAAATTCAATCTCCTTCTGCTTGTGGTAACTCCGCGGAATATACTTCGCAAGAAGTTCTTCCTTGAAGCGTTCCCAAGTAAAATTATCCAGTTGCTCCGGCGTAAAAGTTTTCTGGCGAGATTCCCACCAAAAGTCTACTGATCCCTTCAGTTGGAATGATATACATAATATGCTCTCTCGATCAGTGCATTCCAGAAATCGAAACACACGGTCCATAGCCCTAACCCATTCCTCTGCTTCAGATGGATCACCAAATCCAGGCGAGGATTTTGGCGAAGAAAAAGTTCAGCAATTTTGCGATCAGGGCGAGGAGGTGATTGGTGAGGTGAATTTTGAGGTGTAGGTTGACTCTCTTGAGTTTCTTCATGAGTTGGGTTTTGACGTCTTCTCGGCATACTGAAAGAATTTAAGACTTTAAATGTCAAACAGCAAGAGAAACATTCTTATCAATCAAACGGTTAATAAGTTGCACATAGTGAACAATGGGCTATAAGGTTCATTATCAACATATTTGATTTATATATATATATCGGGAAAAATTGCCTCTTTAAGGACTTTTACAAAAAAGGGTAAAATTTGCCACTGATGGGTCTGTGCTATGGCGATGCACTATCTATACGGCATCAGATCGATCATTCCTATCTATATACATACTACTGCTGTACACATCTCAAAATCCGCTTACTACTATATACATTGACTAAGCATTACTAGTACTACTATATGCATCCCTACTATCTACAGCACGTTCTGACTCCACATCTCTTAAGATCCACAGTTAAACACGACCACTCGGACCCGCCTCATCGTCCCTATCAACCTCTGTCTCAACTCCTGCCTGACTAGCCACTTCCTCCTCAACCCAACCGGGGGTGCTGTGCCTCGGCATCTCAAACTGTAGTGGCTCGAGGTCCTCCTCATTGTAGTACGGCACTGGCGGTGTAGGGACAAGAGGGTTGCTATCATGGGAGATCACTCTCAGCTCCGTGTACAAAATGTACGGATCAATGACGAAAGGCATATCACTAACTGGCAGGTATTCGAGCTCACCTCTCACCACTGTAGGGACATACTCAGGCTCATAGAGATAAGATCTGGAAAGGTCAGGCGGTCTAGTGGAACTCAACCCCTCCTTAACATGAGGTGGCAGCTCTTGGAACAAGTGAACCTCCCGGAGATGGCTAGGAAAGTCAGCCGGGAATAACAGAGGCTCAGGGGCTACTCTAGGGAGAGAATCACGAGGAACTGTATGGGATGGATACTCTCCTGGTACTACCTCTGAAACAGGAGGAATATGGTCAATCTCAGAAGATGCTGGATCAATGAAGTCGACCCAACGGGAAGTTGAATAATCAGCAAAGGGCGGCTCATGGAGATCTGCATCAATCACTGGATCAGGATCAGGAATAGGAATGCCCTCAGCAAGGAACATCTCAGCAAAGAGAGGATCGAACTCTGGGTGTGCATAGTAATCATCAAGCTCATGATGATCAGCTGCACCCATCGGAGGGTAAGGATCAACGAGCTCATCAACAACTGGGGCTATCGGAGTGCGATCGATAACCATAGGCTCGTCAAACCTCGGGACTGGAACATCAGAGAGTGGAGCAACAACAGCAGGCTGGGAAGGAGGATCCTCCGACCTCCGGTAGTGAGTGGTAAAAAGGTGATGAATAGTGAGATGGAAATAATCAGTAGAAGGATAATCACCAGGGGGCGGTCCCTGCAGAGCACGGTTCTGAGCCCGAACCATCGAGAGAAAGCTGAGGAAGTCCCCCGACTCCTTAGGCTCCCTAGCAAAATCGATGTAGCTCAAAGCAGTGACGGTGGCCCATCCTTGCCATCGAGCTGGCAGAACGTACACCAAACGGAGTATCTCATCGAAGTCGTCAACCCCGTGCTGCCTAACCGAGAGCCAGGCCTGACAGAACTCCTCGAGGAAGTTCGACAAGTCCGTATACTGCTCCGGACTAAGATCGTAAAACCTATTAGTACGCCCAATCACACATCCTAAAAATATAATCATAACTTAAATATCAGGATAACAACATCTCACATCCCACTACCTATCTCAAGATACTAATCAACATGTATGCATAATCATCTCACATAGCATACCACACTAAGCATGTAAAATAGAATAATTCATAGCCACAAAGCAATTCATAAATTCTCATCTTTATATGAAAAATCATTTACTTATACCTGGTTGAATTGGAGATAACGGACTTGCTAAGCTGAGCACAACTAACTAGACATACTGGGTTAGACTCAAGGAAGACTCACAGGACCAGAGCGAAACAATTGCTCTGATACCATTCTGTCACAGCCCGGCTAACTAACCATCGATTATCTAACTAACCGGGTCGCAACTTGGTGGAAAACAACCGACTAACTGACTGGTTTGTGAGAAAGACTTTATTTTAATTTCAAAGGAAGGAAACGATGTGGTTTATAATTAATCGAGAAGCAAATAATCAAGCATGGTTAACAAACATTTCGGAGTTGTGTTTGATTTAATGTGAACACATCGTAGTTAATAATTATGTCTAACCCAAAAGTAAAGACTCCGACATATAAGCATACTAAAAGTTTAATAACAGTTGATAGCGGAAAGGGTAGATGAGTTCATGTATGAGGACATGAACCCGGGGCAAAACATTTACACATCAAAAGAGGGGTCTCGGCTCAGCAAAAACTCGACTCTCATTACCAAACAAAGACACAACAAAGCAAACGACTTAAGATGGCCGCACTTATCTCTCCCCCCAAACTTATTCCACACAATACAAGGGGAATAAGTTTGGAAAAAGAAAAAGTGGCTATCTTAAGGAAGAAAGAAAACAAAAACAAAGAAAGCAACAAAGAAAAGCGATAAACATTGGGTTACCTCCCAACAAGTGCCATGGTTAACGTCCTTAGCTAGACGGTACCTCTTAGATTCGGGTCGTCATAGAGGTTGAAAGGTGAAGTAACGACCACTTCGTGGGTTCTCCCCCACCATCGGTGTATCTTCCACCATGCTCAATCTCGAACTTCCTCCCCTATCCACTTCGTGAGGTGGTGGATCTCGTGGAATCCGCCGTAAGCGAGGCCATGGTTGCTTGTACTCCTCAACGCACTCCTCACAAATGACATCGGCTTTTGACATGGTTTGGATCGAGTAGCACTCTTCATTCTCCCCATCCGCTTTCTTCATTGCCTCATAGATGGAGATCTTGAGCTCTTCTCCATTCACTCGGAAGGTAAATATCCCATCTTGAACATCGATCAACGCTCTCCCCATCGCGAGGAAAGGTCTCCCCAATATGAGCGGTTGACTGCGGTCTTCGGGCATGTCGAGGATGACAAAGTCCACCGGGAAGACGAACTTATCAACTTGAACTAGAACGTTGTCCACGATCCCTTGAGGATACTTCACCGAACGATCTGCCATGAGTAGTGAGATCGTGGTGGGCTTTATGTCGAGCTTGAGCCTCTTGGCAATGGAGAGTGGCATGAGGTTGATCGATGAGCCGAGGTCACAAAGCACCTTGGAGAATATGCGTTCGCCAACCTTGCACGTCAAGGAGAAGCTTCCCGGATCCTTTTGCTTCGTCGGGTGCTTGTTTTGAAGAACGACGCTGCACTCCTCACTCATGTTGATCGTCTCGAACTTTTTCAACTTCCGTTTGCTAGCAACGACATCCTTGAGGAATTTGACGTACCCCGGCATGTCTCTCAGTGCATCGAGTATTGGAATGTTGATATGCACGTTCTGGAAGAGATAAATAAATTTCTGCAGCTTCTCATCATATTTCTTTTGGGCGAGACGCTGTGGAAAAGGAGCAACGGGCGTCGGGGCACATGCAGTGCCTGTTTCAGGCGATTTTGTCGCCTGTCGGTCAATAGGCTGACCGATAGGAGGCTCCAAAAGTTTCTGCTTCTCGGCTGGCTCGGGTCCTCCCTGTCGGGCAGCCTGTCGGTCGATAGGCTGACCGATAGGCTGGTCGATCTCATCGGTTTCCGTGTCTGCGTCGTCCTTGAGCTTCTTTTCCGACTTCTTAGGGTCTGGGCCATGGGCCATGGTTGGTATACTCAGTGCCGCTCCTCAGGTTGATGGCGCTACAATTCTGCTGCCCCTTCGGATTTTGCTCTGTGTTGCTTAGGAAGACGCCTGGTTTATGCATCCCGGCTAAGCTATTGGAGATTTGGCCCACTTGAAGTTCCACCATCTTCATTTGTTTTTGCATTGTGATCATCGTGCCTTCCAAGGCATGGAATTTGGATTCCGTCTTGGTTACGAAGGTGTTGACATTGGTGGCCAAACTCGCGACGATGTCCTCGAGAGATGCTTTTGGTTGCTCCACGATAGCTCCATTCTGCACGGAAAATCCGGGTGGTGGTTTGAGGAAGTTGTTGGGGTTAGCATAGGAGAGATTGGATGGTTCCGGTTGTTGGGGTAGTACGCTTGATTCTTCCCAAATCCTTGGTCTTGGCGATAATTTCCTTGAAGGTAGTTGACCTCCTCGACCAATTGATCATTGGACTCCTCTTCAAGTGCATTGACACTAAATTTTCCCCTCTTCAACTTCTCATTCTCGGTTCGGAACTTTGCAAAACTTCGCCATAAGATCATCGTAGGCATCAGATTGAGCCATCATGCTCTTCTTTGTCAACTTCCGGCTCGTGCTCCATTCATAGCTTGTTTCCGCCATCCTCTCTATCACAGCTAAAGCAACAGTGGCGCTTCCATTCAAGAACCCATTGGTCGAGGCACAATCGAGATCTTTCTTCGTTGGAAGATTCAATCCTCGGTAGAACCGGATAACAATATCCCCATTCGTCAATCCATGGTTGGGGCATTTGTTGAGGAGCTCCTTGAATCTTGTCCACGCCTCATGTAATGGCTCATCTTCGAATTGCTCGAAGGTCTCGATCTTGTCGAGACATGCATGCGCCTTGGATGCGGGATAGTACTTTTCTAGGAAAAGGCGACACATCTCTTTCCATGTGGTGATCTTCTCCCGGTCAAGATTTTGATACCACTTCCTCGCGGCTCCAATCAGAGAGAAGTCGAACATGCGCATGCGGACGATGTCGGTTGGGACTTCGGCCGACTTGATAGCACGCACATCCAAGAATACAAGGAGATGTGTGTTTGGATCATCATCCTCAAAACTGGCGAATTGATCGCGCTGAACCATGGCGACAAGGGAATGGTGGATTTGGAAATTGTGCTCTCCAACTTCTCCCCATCTGTCCTTCTCGTACAACAAGGCACACAACACTCTAAAACAAGATGCAAGACACTATAAAAACGGCACTAATCAGGTCCGAATCCCACCACTATTAGTTTTTCTGCGCGATTTCCATTAGTTTTTTTTTCGCGATTTAATTGCTTTTTTTTGTTTTTTTTGTTTTTTGCATTTTTTTTCGCGATTTAATTGTTTTATTTTTGCATTTTTTTAGCCATTTTCTATTTTCTTTTTATTTTATAATTTGATTTATTTGAATGAAATTATAATAGGTAATTTTCATGTAGTGGTATTTTATATTTCTTATAAATTGGCACTCTTTGTTATTCTAAATGACACTTCTAGCATTAAAGAACGTCACTAATAATTATCTAAAATAACACGATTAATTATACAAAATGACACTTGTTGTGATATAAAATGACACTAATAGTTATTTAAATTGGAACTGTTAGTTATACAAAGTGGCACTTATAATGATAACATGAGATAGTTATTCGTTGAGCCCCGGAGGGTTACTGAACTGGTGTATGGGGGGGGAGGGGGGAGAATACAACAGTAGGCTATTTTTGAAAAACTCAACGAGAAACTGATACTGAGTATCAGTTTACAGAGTTCAGTTTACAAAGGGTTAAGACTGTGACTGAGAAATGTTCAGTCAAGTAACTTCAGTATGAGAAACTTGTTGACAGACTGAAGTTCACTGAAGGTTCAGTCTCGATTTTGATAACAGAAAGAAGAGTTATGAATCTTACAGACTATTCGAAGATTTATCAGTTAGACTAATAACTCAACAACGGAAATGATTTAAATTAGCCTTTAATTATCACACAGACAATCAGTATTAAGTGATCAGTTTTTAGAGGTTCAGTTTGC
>JAYJMF010346720.1:0-11882 GCA_036873715.1 Salvia sclarea
TAGCTATTCTTAAATACTATTACTACTAATTTATTACTATATATTATTTATATTATATATTAATATAAAATTATATTGTGCATCGCACGGAGGGCAAATACTAGTTTTTACTTAATTTGTGAAATTGTCATCCAAATTAACTTGAAATCAATTTCAAATTGATTTCAAGTTGGAGATTCACGTTTAGTTATAGTATACATTTCTTCAATTTTCTGGATTCTGTTCAACTTCTTTTTCTTTATTTGTTCAATTTTGTTTCCGCAATTTCAATTTCTTCATTGAATTTTGTTCTTGGTCCGCTACTCCACTTGGTCTATCTGTTTTCTTTTCAATTTCTTTGGATTTTGATCTTCACATGGGTTTGCGAACTGGAGAAAAAAAAAATCGATTGCGAATTGGTGAAGGAAGTGAGCAATGAGAGAGAAGGTCAATATTGTAATTTAGCTAATTATCTAAGAAATAAACTAGAATATCAAATACCTAACTTAAGTTATCTAAGTCTTATATCTAGTCTACCCATACACATAACACTTATCTCATTTTATCTTAACTCATTTTATTAATTTAATAATATATCCTAACCTTCCCATCAAATGGGAAGGGTACATCGGTCAAAACATGATGTTGAACAATAAAGGTTGTATAGACTAAAATAATATCTGATCTCAATCAATTTGACACTCGTGTGGATTTATAATTCTTAAAACGTGCAATTAAAATAAATATAACAAAATTAATACTTTCGATCTGGACAAGAAGTGGGAAAGGAATGTGACATTTAACTAACCAATACTTAATCATTTTCATTTTCAATTTATATGTATGGTAGTAATGTACCACGTTTGTCAGGAAAGGAAAATGTTGTATAGGTTTATAAGTAAGATCAATGTACCCCATTTTAGTGTTTTTGAAGATAAGGGCCAAATTTGTTAGTGAATCCTATTTTAGTATAATACGTCAATACTATGTTCTACTTAATATGTAGGTTTATGGTGTTATAGATAACATGGAAATATAGTCTAATACTTTAGAGGTATTTAATTGGTTTACTTGATTGCGCCCGTGTTAGATTACTTGACTTGTGGCGTAGTCAAGATTTCTTCATTATTATCAACCCAATTTGGGTTGATTATTAATCCGCATTCAATCTAGAATACAAATTTACAAAATTACCCTCATTTTTCATGGGTTGCAAATTAAAGGAAAATGAAATTTTTTTTTTTTTTGAAATTACATAATATTTTAATAATAATTACACAATTTATTGCACAATATAATCAATGAAGCAATCCAAACACAAAATTAAATCGTACAAAATAATTCAAAGAATCCAATCATTCGTAATCCTATCTATTTTTATACCTGAACTTGACATGGTATTTAGTATTTACCTAAAGGATATTGAAAAAAGAAGCATATAATAGTGCTAGATACGTTTTGGAAACGGAATGGTTAGGCTGAGTTCGGCCGACGTTGTCTCCATTTGTTTCACACCGATATAAATAAATACATATATATGCAATTATTCAAACACAATATAATTACACTTTGAAAAAGCACTGCGTTGATCAACCTAACACAATGCGATAATAATTATGAGCGATTGGTAGGAGTAGGGAGCTAGCTTGGAAGTTTACTTTAAATCTTATGGGTGGAAATTTTGGAATAAAAGGGGTGGTGTAATATTTAATTCATAGGGGATTAGCAATTAGGATAGGACACATCTTATGGTTAGTATTGGGCACAATGGACTAGTAGATATGATGTAAAACATATTAATTGTCTATTAACATATCCTCTTTTGGAAGATTGCTACGAAATCTGAACTCCGTCAGAGAGGTGTCTTTAATCCAATGCCGCTGTGGATTATATACTCTATAGAAATTGCGAAAAATCTGTGGAGCATTTCTTTTTTGGATGCCGGCACGCCGGAGATATTTGGGATGGCTGCTTGATTTGGGTCGGGGTGCAGGCACCTCGCGCGATAGCATAGCTTTCTCCAATTTTGCCATCTGCTCAAGCATAAAGGAAGACATAAGTTTTTGGCAACTCTTTGGATGTGTGTGGTTTGGTGTATCTGGAAGGTGAGAAATGATATTTTGTTTCAAGATGGAAAATGGAAAATGGAAAAAGGAAAGGATTGTTGGTGAAATTAAATCTTTCATGTGGGCATGGGTGAAGAACATGAAGGATAATCCTAATCCGGATAAATAGTTTAAGGAATGGTGCTTAAGTCCGTGGTAGTCGAGTTGCAAGCCTTGTTTGTTTTTCTTTGTTGTTGTTTGCTCTGTGACTGTGAGGTTGAAAGACTTTAACCTTTCCCTTCTTTGGCATGCCTTATGCCCTTTTCAATGACAATTCCTTTTTTCTGATAAAAAAAAAATTTGTATATATGTGTTTTCATTTTTTTAGGTTCCCTATATTTTTTTTTTAGTTGGTTCCCTATATCTACTTCTAAATCTGATAATATGCTGTTCTCTTTTTAACACAATTAATAACTTTATTAAATTTTCTATTACAGTATATTCTGCCCAACTTTTTTCAAGGCTAATTTGCTGAAAATAACACTGCCCCTAGTCTAAAATTCGACAGAGCTTTTAGATCTAGACACTAAAGAAGAACAATTTAATTTTAATTAATTGTATATTCGACACGTCATCGGTCCTCATATTTAGGGCTTTTTCCATATGAACCTGAACACATTGACAATTCTCCATATATTTATAATTAATGTAGTATATAGTAGCACTAATTATATTATTTTTCTTATTCTTTTACGATGCAAAATATTAGACTAACAACTTTTATTAATTTTAAAAAATGGGTTGTTCCATACTTATGAGAAACGAAAAATATATTTGCATCCATACCAAAAATCTAAACATAATCTTCTATTGCATTTATATGTTAATTACATTCACTATTATATAAATATATGAACAACACATGGCAAATTGTAGGGTTTAAAAATCTCAAAGTTAAGGTATATAGTAATACATATTTATATAAACTTTAAATCCTAAATCATTAATATTGATACATATTTATCATCCACAAATATAATACTAGAAGATGTCATACTTAAATGCAATAGAAGATCTAAACTCCTAAAAATCAAAATTAATTTGAGAAATTTGTTTATCAATCGTAATTCAAATTAATATGTGAAAAAACATACTCCCTCCGTCCTACCGAAGTTGTTACGTTTTCCTTTTCGAGCCGTCCCAACGAAGTTGAAACGTAACAACTTCGTCGGAACGAAGGGAATTTTATTGATTTTTGGTATGGATGCAAATTTATTTTTCGTTTCTCATAATTATGGAACAACCCACTTTATTAAATTAATACAAATTGTTAGTCTAATATTTTGCATCGTAAAAAATAAGAAAAATAATATAATTAGTACTACTATTTACCACATTAATTATAAATATATGGAGAAGTCTCATAGATGTGCTGCTTTATTAATTTAAACGGCAGCGTATTGTGCACAACACCATTTGCTGTGTTTATTGGCACAGCAGGGGATCCTCCCCCCTCCTTAACATGATAAATACTACTCCCCAATTAGCTTGTCGTATTTCTGATTAAGTTGTCTAATTTGAGTAATTTTTTTAATAATATTTTTATTGTTTATACAATTTTAAATTATATATGTTTTTATTATCATTTTATAGTATTATTTTTTAACTTCTTAAATTATGTGCACAAAAGTTTTGTCCCGACTTAATTGGACGGAAGGAGTGCTACCTTCATCCACAAAAAATAATCATAACTTTCATTTTTGAACGTCCATAAAAGTAGTCTTATTAGATATTACACCATCTCCCTCCGTCTTACTCCAATGGGTACACCTTTCACTTTGATCTGTCTTACTCCAATTGACACATTTTCGAAGAGGCAAATAATTAACACACAAACAAGTATGACTATATTATTTTTGCACTTCAAACAAGCACTTTCTTGATCCGTGTGCCAAAAGTGATCATCTACTTTAATTCAAGTTAAAGTTTATCGTCTACTAACATTTGGGTCTATTACTCCATTCACAATACGTACAATTGTGTATTATATACTTAAAAAAAACACCAGGTGTCGCATCCTTTTATGACTATTTTTGTGGACGAAAGGAATGCATTAAAAAAAAAATTGTATCTAAAGAAGTATGACTATTTTTGTGGATGAAAGGAATGCATTAAAAAAAATTGTATCTAAAGAAGTATTCTATTTCAGTTTAGAAGCCTCGATTTACAGAAAATAAACAATCTTCAATTTATGTATCCAATTTTTCGGGAAAAATGACCATTTCTTTATTGAAAATTACTGTCATCTCATTTTTATTAAAATTCAGTGTCCGTAAAGTGTGACCATACTTTTTAAGAACTAAAAAAGTGTTAGTTCAGTTTTGAGAATTAAATTCAATTACAAATCTTGTTAGAAGTTCGAACTTACACGTAATTTCGATCAATTCGATCATCATTACTGAGACTAAAACCATGTAGCCGACAACCGCTTGACTTGAGCTACAAAATTCCAAAACTAATTTTTTAATTTGGCATTGACTTACGTTGGGATTCTACCTTGAACAGTGATGTAACCTGGATGAGATTCAGTGTACCACAATTTTATGTATGTTATCGTATCCCATCATTATATCTCTAATTTTAAAAATATTTTTATATAATTCTTTTTGTTACTTATAATACGATGAATAATATTAAACTTTTATTTCAAAAAATTAATTTTTAAAACATCTATATGCCCTAATTTTGAATTTATCAATCCTAAAAATAAATTATGAACCACTAAAAATGAAATTAAATAATAAAAAATAATTTATACCCTAACTGAATGGAATGAACTCTTTTTAATAATTATATAACTAAACTAAAATATATAAAATTGAAATTGACGAAAAAAATATTAAAAAAAATCAAAGAGAAATAAAAGTAGCACACAAAGTGGGACACCAAATTAATATGGGACATTGGATCTCTAGTGGATGAAGCCCTAGCTCCATAAAGTTAAATTGATGCTAGATTGATAAATTGGCTAGGAGGAATTCAAGTCATGGAGATTTTGACGAGGTCTATATTCTAATGTTTGATATCTTGATGATAGGAATAGACGAAACAAGAAATGAAATTAAGTTGATTTTTTTTTGTGAGAGTTTTGGTCTAATGATGAAGTTATTAATGGTTTCGGATCGATCCCACCGGGATGCAGACTTAAATTTACTTGTATCTTTAACAAAAAGAAAGGTGATCTTTTTATTGATATGATAAAACAGTTAAGAACGATGGTGATAATATATGTATTAATTTATTAACTTTTCTTACGGGAATGCACAATGGTGAAAAAGTGAAACATTATACTCAATAAAGTGGTACGTTTTGTGATGTAAGTTATATGCAAAATAAAATGTCATGGCGAATTTGTGGGAGGTCAGGTTGTTACATAATTATTTACATCGAAGACAGACACCCTTTCTCTTTGATGGATGCAAACACTGGTGAAGTAGTATATATTAAGTTTTTCAATATTCTTTCTGTTTCTTTTCATTGTGATGCAACTTAATTATATTACTATTTATTATCATCAGACGATCCATGCATCTTTCTTGAGACGTACGTGTTGAGAATGGTGCATATTGTGTGGAGTGGGGATTGTTAGTATTAACGGATGAAGAGCAAAAGGTTGCCTACATCTTCTCATATAATGGAAGGCCTGCAAGCTTGCCAAGTTGTGGAAAAAAAATATGAAAATTGTTTTACACTACTACTTCATAATTAATACCTAAAAATCTAGTTTGCAATCACGAAAAGGAGTGAAGGACCCCTATTTAAAAATGATATAACACTACCAAACAATATCTCCTTTTAAGGATTAAAAGTTACAATAAAACAGAATAAAAAATCTATTGGAATGTATTTGTATATATAGATGCTTCTATTGAGAGAATGAATACACATTTTATTAATCCTACAATATGTTTCCCACATATCGTTTAATATGGTATCAGAGTCATAAGATCTAGGATTTTGGGCGCAACCAATCCGGCACCTCCCGGCAAACCATGGCCGGAATCTGGTCAATGGAGTTTTCTCTACAGAAATTGTCTCGTGCGCTTGAGTTGCCTAAATTTGCTCCGGCCAATCTTATTTGACTCATTTTGACATCATCTATCAATCACGTGAACCGGTTTGGGTCATTACCTAGTTGGTATTGGATTATGCTTTGGTACAGGTACTATTTTTGTTAGGAATTTCCTTTTTTGTTTGGGGTTTGCATTGTTTTGATTGGTTTGTTGCATCTTGTCTTGGGAAAGTTGTTTCGATTGGTTTGGTTAGCATCAGTTTGGTATGCCATATCATTTTGGAATAGGTTTGTATTGTTTCGTTGGTTTGTTACATCTTATATTGGACAAGTTGTTTCGATTGGTTTGGTTAGCATGAGTTTGGTATGCGATACCATTTTGGAATAGCTTGTATCGTTTCGTTGATTTGTTACATCTTGTCTTAGGTAAGTTGTTTTGATTGGTTTGGTTAGCATCAGTTTGGTATGTTTAATCATTTTAGAATAGATTTGGATCCTGTTTTTATAACAATTTGGTTTCTTTTTGCTCTCTTTGTGGTGGGAAATTATGATTGAGGTGAAGAAAAACATTAAATAAAATAATTGGATAGATATAAAGATGGAAGAAAATCTTGAGACAATTAATATTTATTGAAGTACAATGGCACGTGGAAGAAACAGTGGTCAGTTCAACGCTGCCCAATTTTGTACACCCCCACGATGGCGACAATACCCCGATGCGATGGCGTACTATTTTCCCTTACAATTTCTTATCTTGTTACAAAGAAAAACACACTATTTACAAATGTAGATCACTCTATTACCATACGACAAACTTAAGATTGATTTGTTTCTCATTGAATTTACATACAGTATTTTTTAAAAATTACATGCGGTACATATAATATAAGTAATAATTCTAAAACACAACGCCATACACAATCCAAATCACTTTTGAATTCTGATCGTGGACCCACCTAAAATGTAGTTTTGACTATGTTCAATAACTATAGCAATTTACTAATTATCAATATTATACGTACAAATTATATAAAGAGCAAAGGTCCACAATCCTTTATAAATAATATACAAATTATATAAAGAGCAAAGGAGTATAAATAGGCATATTGAAGTTGAGCTGGTCAAGCTAGTCTTATGCAGCAGACCTTGTGAAATTAATTGTATTATTTTGAACTCAAAATATTACTCCCTTTTCAACAGGGCAGTGTACTTAGTTTACCTATGAAAGCAGGGCAGTGTACTTCCTTTTAAACAACTTTCTATTGTACATTTTAGTTTACATTGATCGATCTCTTAAGCATCGGACAAGTTCATTAGTTCACGATTTATCTTCTATATTGAACTTGGGAGAAAGGGATGGAATCCATCGTTTCTAAGAAATTCAGATTTTCAACATAACACAAGTCTAAAAATTATGCTTTTTGGCAACTAGAAATATGTTATGACCAAGTGCAGGAGAACCTAGCTCTTTGAATTTGTCACTCGATATCTATGAATATGGATTTTCAATGATCTTTTGACAAACTCATAAGTGGAAATCATGCTGGAATGCTTTGATTTTTTTTTTGTTTATCTTATGAAAGTTGATACTCATTTGCATGTAGAAAAAGAAAGTGAATATTAAGGAGATTAAACTTTATAGAATCCAAGTATATCTCGAGAGGAGTCAGTATGAGAAACTGTACACAAATCAAAGTTCAAACATGAAAGAACGAGTCAAAAATAAAAACATCCAGATGACTTGCGGTAAGATTTAATTTTTGTATTAAATCAATCTATTTGAATTTTTAAAATTATAGCTCCCTTGGAGCCTGCCCCCATAAGGACGCCAAGTTGTTCGCTAGGGAAGCTCACGTCTGCAAGCTTATTGAGTGGGGGCGAACCACAGGCGGATTTTGGGGTCAAACATGCGATTTCTTTCTTAGATGAACAAAACTCCTAGATTTTAACCTACACCAATAAATAACCTTTCTAAACATTGTATCTTGATTCACATGCATATTTTCATTACTCCTTATTTTAGCTTAGATTTATTTTTCTTTAGTTCTTTGTTTTTATTGATTTCGTAAAAAACTGCAGATTCAAGGTATTCAATAGTTCTTTTGGGTTTTAATATGTTTTCTTTTATTTATTTCTATATTTATTGAATTTAATTATGTTTTCAGTCATGATGAGTAGCTAAAGTTTTGGTTGATTTTTGGGTTTGCATGTATTAATTATATTAATTAGATTTATGTGGTTTATCTATTAAATTATTTTGCATTCCAAATTGTAATTTGTTATTCTCGATGTTAAGTCTCATGTGCTGATAACTAATCAATATTAATGCTGGTCAATTGTAAATTAAAAAATCAAGGGGGATTGATGGTCAATGGAACGTTGAATAAGAAAGAATAAGCATTGAGCCTTAGAGAATATATATAGGAAATTTATAAGAAGCTATTCCTTGTTAGCTGTTGAGAGTTAGATTCTTGATACGTATGGGTGTTAGACTTCATAATAATCAAATATCATAAATTGTTGGATAGAAAGTTTATGGTTATTTATAAAATCTTTCATCATACTTGAATTTAAATTGGTTAATTGCATGTGTTTAATTGAGTTAATTTATTCCCCGGGTCAGTATTTGATTCTTGATAGTTTAAGAGTTTGTTTATTTGTCTTGATAATAGATTTCAAACATTAATCTATATCTTTGTTTTTCCTAGGTAATAACGAAGTGTCTATGTTTTAATTATTTGTTGTGTTCTCATTTTTCATGTTCAAATTATTTGTTGTGTTTTCATTTCTCTACAATTAATAGTCGACTTACTATTTTACAATAATCTTCAATTCAGATATTTGATATTGGTAGGATTTTAGTGATCAGATATGTAAGCTGTCAAGTATTTCACATTTTTTAAGACTCAACAATCACACTTTACAGGAAGAAAGTATATACATATATTTTTCACAGTAGTAACTAGTTAATTATTATTATTATTATACTCGGACAAAAGATTTAAGACTCAGATTGAGAAATAATGTAGAGAAAGATATCATGCTCGGACAAAAGTTCCAGACACACTGTGAATTACTAGTACAGTACCTTTGTTTAATTTTTCTTTTTTGGCGCTGTAAGATTTTTATGTTCAAGAACTCCAGCGGCCGGGAAAGAAAACCTTCTCACATCTTATTGAAAATAAAGCGGAAATCAACTTCTCGAAATGTCTTCTCGAAAAAAATATTTATTACCCTGTTTTAGTATATATGCACTTTATTATAGAGTAAAATATTATAACAATAAAGATATAGGTATTGAGAGGTCCAGTTGCAGTGAAAAGTGAAAACTGTCATGTTTCTTCAATTATGCATGTGCTCCAATTTTCGGAAACTTAAAATAAATAAATTACTACTCTCATTTACTTTTACTTCTTAAATTTATTCAGCCTAGAGGTGCTAGTTATATTATTATAACGTTGACAGACTTTTACTATGTGTGTTACTGTTCATTAAAGGTTAATCATCTTGAGTATGACATTTTTACTCTGATTTGCAATTACATAAAGATTTATACAATGTAACTATTGTGATAATAATACTTTGGTTAGCGAGATGGACTATCTCGATTTAAGGCAGGTTGGGCCATGGATTCATAGGCCCGTGGAATTTCTAATCGGACCGATCCTACCTGAAAATACCAGTGGCCCGACGGGCTAGCTCGACCTTATTCAATAAAACAATTAATTACTAATGTGACCCTATCAGACTGCTTTAATAGCTTTCAATCTTCAGTTGCAATTGCATCATGTTTCTAATTTTTTTTAAAGCAGTAAAGCGAGATCGTCTCATCAGTAAAATGACGTTTTAGCGAAACACAATCAAACAAGTTCATCATAAAAAATAGAAATATTGTGGTTGTAGAAATTTAAAATGGCATTGTATGTAAACGCCATATTTTAATTGTAAATTAAGGTAAACACTATATCTAAAACCCATAAAGTCTAAAACTTTAAAACAAGTAGCACTTGTTTAGCAGAAGAGAAGTTCTAAAACCCAACATATGTGGGCCTCTAAGAATTTGGCAGGACTTGGCCCAACCCAGTCTCAAAGAGGAAAGGAAATTTAAGGAGATCCATAATAATATAAATATATAAGAATTGTTAATTGTTCGTTAGTACCAACTAAAATAAACCTATGCTCCCAGGGTAAGTTGTTATGTTGATTAACACAATAAAATTCTCTAAAATTATTGAAAATGAAATAACTAAAATCAATTCAATGTTCTTTTCTGCAATTACAGAGAAAATGAGCCCTTAATTTTGACAATTCCAATTTATCACACTTTAAGGAATAAAAGGAAACATAACATGGTATGGAAATTCGAGGAAACTTAAGCTATATCATGATTCAAAAAAGAATTAGTAGAATGTAGAAAAACACAAAGGAGATGTCACCTTTTGCAATAGAAGTAAAAAATGTTTTCTTCCCACTTAGACTTTTTCTGCATACCCTTTTACACTTTAAGGTGAAGAGAGGCATTCGTTTTGGTCAAAATTGGAGAAAACACATTTTGGAAGAGACAATGATCTTACTGCCTTTTGTCTCCTTAGTGTGGACTGCTCAAACTATTCATGCTCGAGTACTAATATGTTTAATTCATCATTTTTCCACTTTATTCATTCTCAGCTCTCTTTTGACTACTATGCTTATATCTATCTACAAATCAAACATAACCAGGTGTCACCGTTTGTAACTTCGACGAGTACATATATAAAGTATAATACTTTCTCCTTTTTTTTTTTATAAATTTATCTTGGTACCATTTTTTATCTGGGTATACTTTTAGTCATGGCGCTTGCCAAAAAAGGAAATAAATTTGTCTTAGAAAATTGGTCAACAAAAGTAGTTACACCATTTTTACAAACAAAAACACTACTTTTCTTAATCTTCGTGTCGAAAAGGTAGGTGCCAAGCTAAAGAAAATGGAGGGAGTATTATATACTATTGGTACAGACATGAATAGATCAATTATGTCTCGTGAGATTTACTCACATATTTTATAGCAAACAAGATATTATACTTATAATTTAATAATACGTTAACACGGGAAATAATTTTGGGAGCAAAATCAAAATCTGAGATTACGTCATTGTTTTTTTTTTTTTTTTGTTTGCTGGCTAGTTGTCATATATTATGAAGATAATTAATATCTTGAAACTTAGACTTACTGGTATCTCATATAATTACAATTATAGTGGGGAAAAAATAGTCTACTCTTTTGAGGATATACTTCATAACTTCAATATATTTTTTCTTCAATAGTAAAGCGGCAGAATATTTACCACATATGACACAACTAATACCTAAACATGTTTGGAAGAATTGTTTATTGGCAAAAATTCTCGTGCCCCGATGTATACATCACCTTGTTATCAAGGGTGATGAGGGTAGAAAGAAGTGAATTTAAATGGTATGATGTATATATATATATTGATGTACAGGAGTCCACCTCTTGTTTATTACTCCCTCCGTCCCAGCCCAATTGGCACACTTGTCATATTGGGTTGTCCCAGCCCAATTGACACATGCCAAAAATGGCAAGAATTAGGGGGATAATTAAAATCTTAGCCCATTTGCAAAAATGTTAATCTCCCTACTCCCTAGGGTTTTCTAGGGCCTTCTACTTTCGCCTCTAGATTCAACCCTCTCTCTCTCTATCTGCGACTATCTCTCTCATCCCCTCCATCTCCAGATCTGCAACTCCCCTCCATCTCATGGACTGCAACTCCCCTCCATCTCCATCT
>JAYJMF010346731.1:0-30727 GCA_036873715.1 Salvia sclarea
TGAACACATTCCTTTGAATACCAAGAAAACATACATATGATACTCAATATTTTTTTATATGAAAATTAATTATAAATATTTTAAGCTATAAAAATGGACATTACAATCAAAAAGAAATTAACATATGCTATTTTAATATTTTCTTTATTTTTCTCTTATAAATATAACATTATAATATTTTCATCGAATTTTGACGGGTTAATAGACAATATTATTACCTTTTTGGCGACTTGACATGTTACTGATGAAAGCAAGAGTCCGTTAAGGATCCGGTGGGTTGTGTCTCTCAATTATGAAGTCAGCAGGCTGGCCCAAAAGAAGTAGGAAATAAATAAAAGAGGTCATACAGTAGCATGCCGTACATCCATGCGTAGTGGATCCGAGCCCGTTGTTCTCCTGCACTCCAGTTTTACCTTTCCACCATTATTCAGAGCATACTTCACGGATCGAATCCCTCACCCCTTCCCCATTACTATTACTATATATAAAAAATGTTTTCATTTTCTCACTCCTACGTTCAGTGCTCCCCACATCTCTCTCTCACCTTCTCTCTCTAGACTTCCGCGGAATTAAATGCTTGATCCTTCAGCTACTGCGCTCGCAATTCTTTCCAAATCGCTACACATATGAAGGCATGCACGCCGACTGCTTAGACCGGAAATTCGGAAGGATCGGCGCCCGAATTTGATCGGCAAAAATGGGGGCTTCTCCGGCCAAGTTCCTCTCCGGATTCCTCTTTGTTTCCGTCCTACTATGGATTGTATTCATGTACGCCGGAACTACTCATTTTTCATTATCTTCTAATTGGATGCCATTGATGATCACGTTGAAATTAAGCTATTATTTTTGTGATTAGAGCAATGCGATTCGTATTCCTCTTCAATTAGGTGATATCCAGTTTCCCTTGCTGTGATAATTGTCTCTGTTATCCAACATTTTAAGGAACTAAAGAACAATATGAATGCCTTGCTGATATTCACCCTTTAGTTCGAGTTTTTCCTTTTCTGTCTCGGTTCTACGGGATATAGTAATATTCATTTTGGTTGACCCTCTGCGCAACATAGTTTTGTACCAATTGGACGTATCATCTGTTATTTAGTTTTTGAACTCTTAGGTTTACTTCTGTATGCATCAGGATTTTCTTTTGGGGATTGTTGGACTTTACTGAGTGCATTAGCTATATGTCTTTGTGTTTTGCATTGGCACCTGAAGGTGGGGAATAGATCCTTGGAGTGCAAAAATTACCAGCATAGAACTTTTTGTTAGTCAATTTTCATAACTCCATGCAGTAAATTAATTCTCGTACTCATCCAATACCAAGCCACGAACACCCATAGAGCATCACTGTAGTGGAGAATGTGGTATTTTTCTTCTGATACACTGGCTACCTGAATAATTACTTGCTGAAAAAGGGAAGTGGGCCTATATGTTCAATTTCACCTAGTAAATTTCCATATGCTACAAGTCATGGTACCTCTTATATGACATGTATCCTCTTCTTGTTTCCAAGCAGTCGAAATCCAATAAACAGTAACATAACATGTAACCTTCATGTTGTAAGCAGCAGTAGGGTTTAAACAAAGGAAATGACCTACTGACTGTGGTTTCAGCAGCCTATGTAACACATTCCTGATCACCCTGCAAATTCTCCTTTTTAACTTCATTTGGTGATGTGGGAGTTAGAACATGAAAGATCCTGAGGTCATCTTGAAATAAACCAATGGCTATTCAAGGTTTGCCAAACAACAATGAACAGGGGGCTCGATAACAAATACTAAAATTTATGACTTAGAGTCAACATAAAAATTCAAAATAAATACCACCCTGCATTGTTATCAAGCTCAAAAAAGGGAGCTTTGTTTAGTAACCCATTTAAAAAGGATTTGCAGACATAGAAGTCCACTAGTGTAAATTTTGTATAATGGTGGTAAACAAATGTACTTTTTAGAATAGGTGACCTTGCACTTCTGATGGATGGATGCATAAAAGTGTATTTTCTCCTAACACTTGGGAATATTCATAAGTACATTTTAGTCCATTATAACAAAGGACTTGTATTTCAGAAGTGTCACCAAACATGCAGAATGGCAGAATTGCTCGCTGAAGAATGTACCACATCATTTTATGGGTATCTTTTGGCCTTTGCTTTTTCTATGTTATTTTTGTCGAGTTGTAGCTCAGTGGGGAAGAACCTTCAGAGTAACGTAAATGAGATTTATGGTCGGCATCATTAAGATCTATGGAGACTCTGTTTTAATTTAGTGGAGGTGATGTTTCAGAACTTGTTGGGTAATTCCTGAAATCCATACACCCATAATCCATGAGGAAACCTTTGAATGGAAACAGTCATGAGCTAAGGTGGTTAATGCATTAAATCTGTTCATCCCAGAGATATTACACTTAATAAGCTTTTATCAAGCTCTGACCAATGTCATTTTGTCAAGCTTTTTCCAAGCATCTGAAGACTTTCTAGCTATAATCATATAAAAAAGAAGGATACTGAGAAAATTTCTCTTTGTTGAACTGCATTTCCTCCAAATGCTTGACAATTATGTGACACTTACTGTTATAGTGCTCTGCTCCTAGTTCTTTATATCATTATAGATTTTTAAAAGCTGTTGTAATGACTTAGTGCATAAATTGCTTAATAAACTTTTGTTTCTTATAAAGAAACACTAATTCTAATTAGTGCTTGATATCATATAAACTTTTCAATCGGAGGGCTATAATAGGCAAGATAAACATTGTGGATTGTGTTATGGAAAATTAAACATTGTGGAATAATTTTCATTTCTGCCCATTTTGGTCATACACATTACATACACAAGATCATTGTCTATATCTTTCCTTTTTTCTTTTTGTTCTTTCTGCTGTGCATATGGCAACAGGCTCCTTTTGGAATTTCTTTCATGTATTCATTTTTAGTACCCCTAAGTCTTGTTCTTTTCAATTGGTCATGACTCAACGATTTAATTAACTTATGATGATGATCCTTGTTCCAGGTTTGCTTCCAGGTTGCTGGCATGGATATTAAGTCGAGTTATGGGAGCTTCAGTTGGATTCCGGATTGGTGGGTGGAAATGCTTGAGAGATGTTGTTCTGAAATTCAACAAGGTATTTTTTTCGAATATACTAGACTTTTAAAGCCTTATAAAGGGTGACAGATCAAAGTGCTTATATTCTTTAGACATTTAAAGCAAGAGGGTATGGTCCTCACTATACTTAATCTTAACAATCTTAGCCTGATTAATCTCAGAAAAGAATTCTCCAGTGTTAGGAAAATATTATTGTAACACTTAGCATGAACAGTTCATGCTGACATTGTATTTTACAATTTACATATTTTGTGGGTCTGATGACTATAGGGTGCTGTTGAATCTATCTCTGTTGGCGAGATCAGACTGAGCTTACGGCAATCCTTGGTCAAGCTTGGGGTAGGCTTCATGTCGAGAGATCCAAAATTGCAGGTGTTGATATGTGATTTAGAGATTGTCATCAGGTCTTCAAAGAAAACCCCTCAGAGAGCCAGGTCAAGGAAATCTCGCAGCTCAGGTCGTGGAAAGTGGATGGTTTTGGCGAACATGGCAAGGTTTTTGTCGGTTTCTATTTCTGATTTGGTGTTGAAGGTAAGTGGTGTCCAGTCTAAATAATACTTCCACTTAGTTTTGCAATGATATGGCTTCAGCAGTTATTCTTCTCCAGTAACATGCAAATAGTGCTATTATCTGAGCATGAAAAGGTTCTTAGAAATTTGCATCAATAGTGGTGAAAAGAGGAAATCTAACCTTTTGGCCATGTCTTAAACCCAATTCACACATCCTTGTATTTACACTCGGTGAAGAAGCTATCCACATCAAACTTTTTGATTTGAACTGAAGATATTCTTGTACTCAGAATAAAGATAACGGAGATGTGTGGTCAATGGGATAGTAAAAATCCACGAACAGAGATGCTGCAAGAAAAACCTTTAGTACTCATTATATTTATTTATACCAGATGCACTTTCTCATAAGATTACCAGTGAACCAATAAGTCATTAGTATTGATATCTGATAATTACTTAGAAATAAATTAAATAATGATCCAGAAGAACACAAGCCTCATAAAATAGCTTGCACTAAGGTAACGATTCACATAGAAAAGGAAACTGTACTTTGGTGGAACAATTGAAAAATGGGAAAGTTGGCAATGTAACTGGTTCCCTTTCTGACTCATCCCGACTTTGTGTTGACTCATCCGGCTCGAAAGGAATTGAAGAATCTCTGAGTGCGAGGAGTGCTTACAAGAGGCTTAGGACAGATTAAGTTTATGGTCATTTAAAATTTTTCTTTATCCGTACTACAGTCAATCATTATTCCAGTGTCTATGCTTGTTCCTTAGCTTGGCAAGTGTCAAATCATAATGATTTTAAGCCTTATAGCTATCATATATATGATTTATCTGGAGATTGAAGTTGTAATTTTTTCATATTGGTTGATGTCTGTGCTGCCTTGTTTATCTTCAGTTTTATAGTTTGTTTTTCTCTTATGCGGAAAAAAAAGAAAAATCTTAGGGTAGATGATGGATCTCTAATTTATAAATAGTTTAAAAAGCATTCGAGAACTAGATTTAGCTAGAGACTAGAGATGTATCTTTGGTTTGAATTGTCTTCAATTTTAAGGGATACCTTGTCCATTTGATGATTCTCCGATTATAATAGAAGTTTGTTTTTCTCTCAAACAATAAACTAGAATTTTGGATGATTGATTGTTCATAAGAATAACAATATTATATGCTTGACATCTTGTGCGGTTTTCTAGGATATGCAGAATTTTGTACTAAATGTTTATACGGTACAGACACAGTTTCTAATATTACTTGATGATACTCACCATACCCATACCTTTTATTTCTATGCTTAATATTGCAGACACCAAAGGCTACTTTGGATATTAAAGAATTGCGAGTAGACATATCTAAAGATGCTGGATCTGAGGCAGGGTTGTTTGTAAAGCTGCAGCTTTTTCCCATTACTGTTCACCTAGGTGAATCACGTGTGGCACCGGACCAGCCAGTGGTCTCTGGAGGATCTTTCTCTGCTAATCAGTTGACAGATGGGGTTTGTGCTCCTTTCAGCTGCGAAGAATTCTCTCTCCTGTGTGAGTTGGGCCATAACAGGTACATCTTTTTTCTTGACTGCTTCCAAATGATTCGTGAAATTTTATGGTGGATATGACCATGTCTTTACATGCTAGTGCTTTCTTGACTCTTGTATTGTCTAATGGTAGCTTCAGTGCTCTTCTCAAACAAATAGTGGTCCACTTCTGTAATTAGGATAATTTTCTGTATGGTGAAGAACATGCATGTATTGTTTTTTGTGTTCAACGTTGCTTGTCATCTATGTGCATCTTCTTTTTCCCCCCTCTTGAACTCTACACTAGAAACAAACTGCACCTAGACCGAAGTAGCCGTACAAAAATGATGAATGGATATCTATTTCCCTCATCTCTCTTTGAAGGCAAACCTTCTCTTTTATATTGGAGAACAGGTCAGTCTCTTAAGTTAGTTTGCAGGGTCTTTGAGGGATATAAATGGAAGGACGGACAGGACCATTTATTTGCATTTCTGTTGAATCAGTTATGAAGTTCACCATTCCACTGGTGTATTTGTCAGGAATATTAGTGCATGAAAATAATAACTTACCCTCTCCACTTCCTTTGTCCTTACACCTAGAACAAACTACACATAAGTGGTGCTACGCTATCTGTTTATATTAAAGACAGTTGATGCACCACAATCGTGAAGCTATATTTATATCTTTTGGGCATTGGGAATTTGGGATCATATTTTGTGTTAAGACATCCTGAGTTTTTTTGAGGAACGCAACTATCATTGCAGTGAGACTTTGGTTGATCAGTATTCTTCTTCAGATATGACGTCATACACTCGGGGTGTGAAGATTGCCATCATAGTCTTAGTGATATGGCCCATATGGGGAAAGGAAAATGCTGAAAGCTGGACAAATGGTGCTGCAAAGGAAGCCACTTTCAGAAATTAGATATATTACTTGTGGAAAGAGTTGTCACTTGTCAGTTAGATCTTCATGTGGGGAATATCTGAAGTAAGGGAAAAGGTTATGAGGGAGTTTGGAAACCTCAACTTTGGTACCTTGAATTGGAAAATGTGGGAAGTGTATAGGTTCTTGTCAGAAGTGGTAATAATGTGAGATTGTAGGAGGATTTGTGGGTGTGTAAGAAACCATTGTCTTCGTTATTCCCTTGTATTTCATCATTCCATCATAAACCCATTGCTTTCTTTTGTCTCCATGACTCCGGACTCTCTCCTTGCTCTTCTGTTTCCTGAGAGTTACATATGCTTCACGACCATAAAGATTTTGAACTGCAAGATTGTGATCTTTGCTTAACCTTTTGGAGTATAGAGGGTAGTAGAAAACGTAAAATTCTTAACTAAAAGGGTAAACTTGTCTCTTCACTATAAAGTGGCTAGAATTTATATGTTTTAAAGTTGTGGCTAGTATTTATATTCCCCTAAGCAAAGTGGCTGTTATTCACAATTGCTACTATCTTGTTTAATTTACATCTGTACTTATGTTTTATTTTTTAATTTTATTTAGTTATTTAATGTTAGAATAAAGAGATGGATCAGGCTTTTGTATGGTCTCCAAGTTAATTACTTGGACCTCAAGTTGTTAGGTCTTTAATTAGTCATTTATGAATGAGGGTAAGACATCTTCGAGATCATTATTGAATTTGACTGCTTTGATGTAGCAGGTCTTCATTTCCTGTGGACCTCTTAGAGGTAGTTTTTCTTTCAGTAATTTTGTATTTCGTTTGTCAATTACTTTAACTCTATCAATGTGTGATTGGCATGTTTACCAATATGGAGAACAGAAAGAATGTAAAATCATTTTGTGGAGGGTTACCTCTCCAGTTTCTGTCTTAATCTAACACGCCGTAGCAGTTCAGGGCATGCCGTTTAAGTTTGTTATGTTATTGTGGTTTTCGCAAAATAGAAATGCCCTTTTCTTTTCCTTATCGTTTTTTTCCGGGTGTGAATAGACCTTGTTTACTGAATAGTCACAATGATGACATGACTACTTTTCCAAATCCAGAAGGTAGTTTGCATCGAATTGCTTTGGATTAGAATTTGTGACTAAATGTAATAAGAATTTAACAATCTTATATCTCTTGGTGCAGGGAAGCAGGGGTACTTATTAGGAATTTGGATATTACTAGTGGAGAAGTCCGAGTAAATTTAAATGAGGATTTACTGCTCAAGGAAAAGAATTTGGCTGACACACCACCTGACCTGCCCCAAGAAGTTACACAAGTGAACAATGAATCTGGGTCTGATGAAAAAGAGCCGGAGAAAAAAGTTTCTGCTTTATGCAAGTACAGCTCCATAATACCTGAAAAGGTTGACTTGATTTAAACTGCTTTCCTTGTCATTGTCCCTTGCCTAATATTCTCTTGTAAGATTAATGCATAACCATAAGGACTTTTTGCTCGAATAATGTGTTTGGAGGACGAGACATGCAACATTATTTCTTTGGAACGCTTGGGCTGTTTAAGTATCTCATAATATGATTTCCAGATGAAGTTGATGGGTTTCAACTTAAGAAAACAAAAATTACAAAACTCTGTGGGGATGATTGTGTGTAATTCAAAATGAAGAATTCAAGAATAAGATATTGGTGAATGGATGATGTTGGTTCTGCAGAACCCACATAAAATTCGACTACCTCTGAAATATATCAAACTTACATTGCTGAAGAGGGGCAATTCTTTTTTGTTTATTGTTACATAGGATAGAATTGTACCATCATTGAGATGCTGCTGATAAAGCCTTCACTTTATCAAGGGCCTCTTAGTTAAATTAAAATATCAAATGTTTTTCTTCAATTTTCTTACTGCTTCTCTTGAGGTCTGTGTCATGTTCTTTTATTTGTAGGCCTTCTTTAGATACTGTTGACTGAGTAATTGATGCATGTCTGATTTATTTTGTAATAGGCCACGTTCACTCTGCCTAAAATTGATGTAAAGATTGGACATCGGGGTCACGGGCTTTTGGTTGAGAATAACATTAGGGGAATCCAATTGAAGTGCATGAAATCGCAATCCGTTGAAGATCTCGGGGAAAGTGTGAGACTTGATGTTCAGATGGAATTTAGTGAGATATATGTAAGTGCGTACAAATTCCACCCTGAATTTCTACCTGTAAGTATAATCTATCTCCTCTATATGCTGATGTGATCTACTATATTGTAGCTTCTTAGAGAAACTGGCATATCTATTGTGGAGATACTGAAACTTGATGTTGTTTCTTCCGTCTACATACCACTGCAGGTATGCTCAGTTGCAATTGCAGGTTATGACATTTCCGTCTTGTCAAACGGAATGCATTATAGATATGTGTTTTACAATACTCAATCAACTTTGCACTTACTGGAAAATAGCTTGATATAAAATTTTATTTTCCTCTTCTACTTTACACAATATGTAGTAATTAATTGTCTTTGTAAACATGCTATATATTTGTACACTGGATCTTCTACCATAAAGACATTGCTACCTGCTAATATCCTCTCACTAGCAAACAGGTCTAGTATCACCTAGTATTATCTCCTTATGCTGCCAATACTTTTGGAAGAGGATTTGGTCTGACATATTTCAGGAGAGCTTTTATACTTCTGGGTAGGTTGAGATAAAAATTGGAGCTAGTACAGATTTCCATGACAGTATGATGGATTGTTCATGTTCATAGCATTCTCAGTTATGATGTACACATATAAAATGAACGCTTGCACTGAGTATGAGCTTCTAAACAATAGGTTGTGACTATTAATGAACTCCTGGTTAAAAGACAATAAATTGGATAATTGGATCCATGTGCTTACTTTTTCAGGACTTCTGTCAATTTTTAGACAGGAGCCTTGTATAGTATACATGAATATACAGGGAACAGAGCCTTAGAACTAACAAGACTGGCAGGATGGGCTTTTGGAACCCCTTACGGAGCTTATAGCAATGTGGGACCCAAACTAGCTGTTGGAGAATAGATTAACTCAGTACACTCCAGCACATGTAACAGAGATACTGAATCCAATTCCTCATATCATTTTGGGTAATTGGATCATATTCTTTGTAATTGAGCTTGAAGTCTACTTAATTGTATGATATCTAGGTCAAGTTTTAGGTAGGAGGCATCATAGAATGTACAGGAACATGATATGCAACATGAAGTCTTGGGGTACTCTTTAGGCACATCAAAGCACATTCCAAAGAACAAATTGACTTATTCTACTCCTGGAAGTATCATTGAGGATACTAAAGGTTGGTACAGTGCTGGATAATTTATTATTTTATTGATCGATTAGAAATTCAAATCCTCAATTTAAAGAATACTTTACTCATAAAATTCTAAAAGATGTGAAGATGGGATGCATGAAATGTAAAGATTCTGTCCTAAAACTTGTTCAGCTCTACTCAAGTCTTGGATAAGATACGCCCTATTTTCCTCTAGCTTTAGATATATCTTACTTCATAAATGTCTGAGGAATCCTACTAAAATCAACTTTTAACTCCTGACCTCTAAAGCATAAGTAAAGAAATATCCGCAATCATGGATATTTCCAAAAAAGATTGACTGAATAGAAGAGACATGTAGCGTATGGAAAAACATACCTATTATATGCCTGAAGAAAAGTTGCTATTTATTATTAGTTCCAGAGACAGGTTTCTTGATCCAAATAAAAGCTTGAGTATGGTGTTACACTTGATCTTACCTATCTTGCACAAGCACAAATAGTGAATTCTAGAGTTAACTGGTAACTTAACTTCTATGCGTTAGACATTGGTGGTTTGTTGACATCTTGGTGATAGTATCTGCATAATGATGTTACTCCCTCATTCAGTTCTTTGATGTCTTTTGAACATAAATTTTTCTTTTGCTTCTCGTCATGTTGTTGATTTGTGCTGTCTGCTGCAGCCTAACTGCCCTATCAGATCTGAAATTGATGTTAAGCTTGGAGGCACACAGTGCAACTTAGTTTTGAACAGGTTAGAGCCATGGATGTCCATCCGTCTTCCACAGAAGCAAAAAAAGGAAGTACTAGAAAAAAGTCCAGCCAAAGAAAAATCACATTCATCTGAACAGAAAACAATTATGTGGACATGCACTCTTTCAGCTCCAGAGATGACTGTTGTGCTTTATAGTTTGAGCGGGTATCCACTTTACCATGTAAGCACCTACCAGATAATGAGTTCATTGTCTCTTTATTCCCATTATGAGTTTTTTTCCTCTTATCCATGAGCAGCTCCTTGGGTCTATTATTTTCTATAATCCTCAATAGTGATATATTTAAGAACGTTTTCTTTGTCATGTATAATTTCTGTGACTGATGACAAATGATGTTCTAAGGTGAGATTTGAGCATGTTGTATATGTTCTACAATATTCCACCATTACACATAAGTTAGTCAGTCTTTCTAGTTTTGTTTAGTTATATGAACTTTGTGAGTTCAACAGAAAAGACAACTGCTTGCATATGATAAATAACATTGCATTACTTGCATTAGCATGTACTGTTATCTCTGATTGATCATGTAGAGTGATTGAACCTCTACCTTGATTTTTGTATAATCCAAATGACCTAAACTGTCCTTTAGATCGAAACAAGCCCCGCACTTAGTTCTCCTTACATTCTCACTAAATATCTGTGGACATGCTCAACCCTTTTCAATGTTGCCACTGCCTCTACATCCTATACTTTCCCCCTTCAGCCACCACTTCCTCCACTCTGCTGCTCTCCCTATTTTCTCTTCCAACTGTATCTTTTTCACTCCTCTCTCCCTGTATACATATATATCTCTGTCCACATGTGTTATGAGTTCTCTCTCTCTCTCTCTCTCACACACACACACACATGTGGTGTGTGCATGCGCTCGTGCAAGCATCTGGAAAAATATACTCACTAGTAGATTAAACGACAATAGAGGAGAAGTGATCAAGACTAAAAGAAGAATTTTTTTGTAATAAATAAATGGCGCCCTTTTCTAAAAATGAAAGCAGTTATCTTTTCCTTTAGATATTCCAGACTATATCCCAAGCATCAAGATAATTTACTGTCATGATGTATTATGAGGTAAGCAACCTTGGCTGTGCAAAGAGAGTTGTATATATTAAGGCCTGAGATGTTAGGCACTATTGCATGTCACCTTTTGACTGTTGGAGGAACCATTGTCTAAGACATTCTGTGGTTTACCGTGACAAGCTATATGCACACTCTCTCTCCCCCTTTCTCCATCCCTCCTAATTTGGCATTCTTGTTTCGAGGTTCCTCTTGCACTTCTGTTCCTTATATTATTTTGATTCTACTGGAATTTTATTTAAACTAGCTACAGAAGACGGTCTTTGCAACACTTCTCCCAATGTACATCACATTTCTGGTGAATGATGATAGATTCTATATCACATGTCTTCTAATTCTAGACTTGCATATCTCAGTTCTTGCTTGAGAAACACCCAATTTTTGGAATGATCTGTGATCATACTCACATGATCCACTCTCAAAGCACTAGGTTCATCTGTATTGATTTGGTAATTTCTGAATCTTTGGATGTGACAGTTAGGTTTAGTGATAGGTTCTGGAATTTATTCTTCTTTCCCAAAGTTGTCATGTAAGACATTGGTGTTTTGCTTATCAACAACGTAAAAATATTATCTGTGTTTGTTGTTGTGAACCACAACACTTCAGCATTATGTTGGAAATGTATATTTCTGTTTTCTTGTGGGAATTTTGATGATGATGCTATTTAAATTCAGGTTCTTGTTTTTGAATATTTTCAAACGTGCCATGGCCGTCTCATGACTTCTTATTATTAGGCTAACTGCAACTCTGTTCTAACTATCTCTTGTTGAAACTTCCAGGGCTGCTCACAATCTTCACACATATTTGCTAATAACATATCAGGCACCGGTGCTACATTGCATATGGAACTAGGGGAACTAAACTTACACATGTCTGATGAATATCAAGAATGCTTGAAAGAAAGCTTGTTCGGTGTGGAAACAAATACAGGTTCTCTGTTGCACATTGCTAAGGTCAGTCTGGACTTAGGCAAGAAAGATATGGATTCATCAGATGGTTTGAATTGTAAGATGGTTCTTGGTGCTGATGTTAGTGGCATGGGTATTTACTTGACCTTCAGGCGTCTTGAGTCACTGATTTCTACTGCTCTTTCCGTCAAGGACTTGGTTAAAAAATTATCTAAATCCAGTAAGAAACCAACACAAAGCAAAGAAATGAGATCATCCAAGCCATCGGGAAAAGGGATTCAACTCTTGAGACTAAGTCTTGAAAGGTGCTCTGTGAATATCAGTTCTGAGGCGAGCTTGGAAGACATGGTTATTCCCGATCCGAAACGTGTTAATTATGGATCACAGGGTGGTAGAGTATTAATCAGTACCTCAGCAGATGGGAGCCCCCGGACTGCACATATAATGTCTACAATATTAAACGAATGTAAAAAATTGAAATATTCTGTGTCGCTTGATATTTACCACTTCAATGTTTCAATGAACAAGGAAAAAAAATCTATACAAATGGAGCTTGAAAGAGCTAGATCTATCTATCAGGAATATCCTGAAGACAATAGTCCTGGAGCAAAAGTTATCTTGCTTGACATGCAAAATGCAAAGCTTGTCAGGCGGTCTGGTGGACTTAAAGAAATTCAAGTCTGCTCCCTCTTCAGTGCCACAGATATCTCTTTAAGGTGGGAGCCAGATGTGCATATTGCATTGGTTGAACTGGGGTTACATTTGAAGGCACTGGTACAAAATCACAAACCACAGGGACTCAATGATGGGGAGAGTATTCACGTGAGAAAAGATAAGGTGCCGAACATGTCTTCGGGACCGCTAAAGTCAGAAAAACCTGTGAAGAAAAGTGAATCTATTTTTGCTATTGATGTGGAAATGCTTAATATGTCTGCTGAGGTTGGAGATGGTGTTGAAGCCTTTGTGCAGGTTCAGTCCATCTTTTCTGAGAATGCTAGAATTGGGGTGCTTCTTGAGGGACTTATGCTTGAGCTAAATGAAGCTAGGGTTTTTAGGAGCAGTAGAATGCAGATATCACGGGTTCCCAATGCTTCTGGAAGTTTATCAGATGCAAAATTTGAGACCGTAACTACCTGGGATTGGGTAATTCAAGCCCTTGATGTGCACATATGCATGCCATTTAGATTGGAGTTGCGTGCAATTGACGACTCTCTGGAAGAAATGCTTCGAGTTTTGAAACTTGTAACTGCTGCTAAAGCTAAATTTATACTTCCTCAGAAGAAAGAGCCATCAAAACCCAAAAAACCCAGTTCAACAAGAACTGGGTTCATAAAGTTTTGCATCCGTAAACTAACAGCTGATATTGAGGAAGAACCACTACAGGGTTGGCTTGATGAGCATTACCACGTTTTGAAAAATGAAGCTCGTGAATTAGCTGTTAGGTTAGATTTTCTTGATGAACTTATTTCTAGGGGCCAAGGTCATGGTGCTGATGAACCAAATCCAAATGATTCTCTTGAAAGAAAGATTCACTACAATGAAGAGGAGATTGATCTTCATGATGCTTCAGCTATTCAGAAATTGCGTGAGGAAATATATAAACAGTCATTCCGGTCATATTATCAGGCCTGTCAGAACCTTGTTCCTTCAGAAGGATCCGGGGCATGTAAAAATGGATTCCAAGCTGGTTTCAAGCCTAGCAAAGCCCGAGCTTCTCTTTTCTCTATTTCTGCTACCGAGTTAGATTTGAGTTTGTCAAAAATTGAAGGTGGTGATGCTGGAATGATTGAAGTTCTGCAGAAGCTTGATCCAGTATCTCGTGCCCACAACATTCCATTTTCAAGGCTCTATGGAGCTAGCATCAATTTGCATACAGGCTCCCTCGTTGCTCAGATAAGAAACTACACATATCCACTACTTGCTGCTACTGGTGGTCAATGTGAAGGGCGCCTGATTCTAGCTCAACAGGTCTGCCATTTAAATGCGGTGCTTTTACTCTCTTATATGGCCATGTGGATGTTTTGTACTAATTATTTGATTGAACCTTTTGCTTTCAGTAGTAAATTTTCAATCAAATTGAACACCATGGTTGGTTTTAGACCTAATGAAATAGGCATAGTCCCATTAACAGCAGCATTTGTTTTTCGATCGTCCACTTTCATCTAGAATAGAAAAGGTGATAACATAGTAACTTCCACCCATGCCTTTATACCCATATCTGTTAATTTTTTTTTTACTTACCTGCTCTATGCCACAGTTTCACATTACCTCATATCTTGGCTTTATTTTGTTGTTATCCCAGTTCTTTTATTCCTCTGCTGTAAGATCATTAAGTTCATCATTTGCTTCCAAAATGTATACTTTCTACTCTGCATAATGTGTATTCAACCACTCTCGTAACTGTGCATAAGGGATGTCATCAAAAGATTCCTCAACATCTTCGAAGTGTCTCCCATACTATCCCAACTAAACACTAGCAGAATGTGTATACCAGCCCCTCCTAAATGTGCTCTTTTTTCTGGCTGATAACCTTATTCCAGAATATAGATTTCCATATCGATTTGGTATGACCCAGGAAAGGCCTATCCTTCAACACTCTGCCCCACAATTGAAAAGTAAAAATATGGTAGGAGAATGCAATCTTGATATCTGTGCAACTCTAACATAACACATGCCAGTTAAGAGAACTATGAATGTAGGAATTTTATGAACATCATCACATGTTGGCAAGTTCCCTAACAACAACAGCCATGAGAAAAAAGTGAACTTTTAAAGGTATTGGAACTGCCCACATACTTCATAAAGGGCAGATTATTAACAGTTGGAGAAAAAGATCTGTAATAATTGGAATTTTGGAATATCTATAGATCCAAATTTAAATTTAGAACTTCTCACTCAAAGTGCTTTCTATTTCCCCTCCATAAAGATAAATATACAAAAGGCTGCATAAGTGAGAAGAGAGATGGGGTGGTTAAGGATTGTAGACTTAACTAGGATAATCCTTGTAACCGCTAGAATTAAGAATTCACAGATAGATAAGAAGTTGTCTGTCTTGAATCTTGTTCTTGCCAGTGGATCACAGCATTCACAGCAGAAATGGCTGTGAGTTTTTCATTTCCTATGCATATAGGTGAAAGTTACTGGCTTCAACAATCTGTGTCTTATGAATTCCACCATGGAACCTCTAAGATATACAGAGGGGAATCATGTGTTATGGGTACAAACTCTTGAAAAAAAATTATTGATATATTGGAGAGGTACTCATGATAAAATCATGATGGCAATAGTGTTAAGATTATCATTCGAGCGGGCAACGCACTTCAAGCGTTAAAGTTTATGGATTAAGCTATTAGAATTTATATATTCTGTAATTTCATCTAATTAGTGAAAAGGTGGCTTCCATGTTTTAAACTCTCTCTTTAGTTTAAGGGGCATTTACTTTGAGTAATAGGATTATGTAGAGTATTTGAAGGATGAGATGGTCAAACAAGTTCAAAAATATTAATCAATTTGTCGAAGTAAATATTAGATTAGCTTAGATTATTTTTATGTATCCATCCTATTACTCAAAATAAAATGCCCCCTAAGAGTTTCATGCCACCCATCTTCATCATTAGTGGAAATCAGCAATATAACATCCTTAACGAAAAGGCAACATAACTTATAGTGTCTTCTAAGTGTGTCTTTTAGTTGAAGAGTAAGCCTTCACACTTTTGGATTCCATAGTGAAAGGTTAGTGGAGATGTGGTGGTATCATCGATAAACTATCAGTATGTAAAATATATTGACTATTTTATTAATACTGCTCTACTTCTACGCTTTTGTATTTTGCAGGCAACTTGTTTTCAGCCACAAATTCACCATGAAGTCTACATTGGAAGATGGAGAAAGGTTGACATCCTTCGCTCAGCCACCGGCACAACTCCACCAATGAAAACCTTTTGTGATCTGCCATTACACTTCCAGAAGGGAGAAATTTCCTTTGGTATTGGATATGAACCATCTTTTACTGACATCAGCTATGCTTTTACTGTGGCTCTTCGTAGAGCCAATTTAAGCATTAGGAATCCAAATCCGATGGTCCAGCCCCCTAAAAAGGAAAAGAGCTTACCTTGGTGGGACGAAATGAGGAACTATATCCATGGGAAGACCACTTTATACTTTTCTGAGACAATTTGGAATGTTCTTGCAACGACAGATCCCTATGAAAACTTAGATAAACTTCGTATCGTGTCTGGCTATCTTGAAATTCAGCAATCAGATGGTTGTATTTATTCTTCCATTAAGGATTTCAAGGTTTTCCTTAGCAGTTTAGAAAGCTTGCAGAAGAGTTGCACCTGGAAACAATCTTCTGGATTTTCGGCACCTTTCCTTGAAGTCCCAGTTTTAACAGTTGAAGTCACAATGGAATGGGATTGTGAATCTGGAAGTCCGCTAAATCATTATCTATTTGCTCTTCCCATTGAAGGTGCTACTCGTGAGAAGGTTTTTGATCCCTTTAGATCCATTGCTCTTTCCATGAGATGGAATATCTCCCTCAGGCCTTCTCTTCCATCGGATAGAGATCAGTCGCAATCAACCAGTGATGAGGTTGTTGGTGATGGAGTTTCTTGTAATCCATTGAAATCAGAGAATGCATTGTGTAATTCACCTACAGTTAATCTTGGTCATCATGATTTAGCATGGCTTATCAAATTCTGGAACTTAAATTATCTGCCTCCTCATAAACTACGGACCTTTTCCAGGTGGCCTCGCTTTGGGGTCCCCAGGATTCCTAGATCCGGAAATCTCTCGCTGGATAAGGTAATCACAGAATTTATGTTTCGAGTTGAGGCGACCCCTACATGTATAACACATATTCCTTTACATGAGGATGACCCTGCAAAAGGACTGGCATTTAAGATGACAAAGGTGAAATATGAACTCTACTTTGGTAGGGGAAAGCAAAAGTTTACATTTGAATGCATCAGGGATCCCCTTGACCTTGTATATCAGGGTCTTGATCTTCACATGCCGAAAGCTTACATAAATAAGGAAGATTGTGCGACCGTGGCAAAAGTAATTCAGATGACTAGGAAAAAGTCTCAGTCTGCAACAACAGAAAGGGCACAGAGTGAAAAAACCAGCTCTCCTAGGAATACTACAGAAAGGCATCAAGATGATGGTTTTTTGTTGTCATCTGATTACTTCACAATCCGCAGGCAGCACCCAAAAGCTGATCCTTCAAGGTTACTGGAGTGGCAAGAAGCAGGTAGAAGAAATCTTGAGATGACTTATGTAAGATCCGAGTTCGAAAATGGGAGTGAAAGTGATGACCATACCAGATCTGACCACAGTGATGATGATGGATATAATGTGGTTATTGCTGATAATTGTCAGCGGATATTTGTTTATGGTCTAAAGCTTCTGTGGACAATTGAAAATAGAGATGCTGTTTGGTCTTGGGTAGGCGGGCTATCCAAGGCATTTGAGCCTCCAAAACCTTCTCCTTCCCGCCAATATGCCCAAAGGAAAATGCTCGAGGATAATACTGCCAATGACGGACCTGACATCCAGAAAAGTGATAACCAAAAATCTCCTTCTGCTGTTGATAGTACAAATACATCTTCCCAAAACATGGAGGCTTCTACATCTCTCTCCTCTCCTTCAAACTCAGAGGCAGTGGAAAATCCTTTCTCCAGTGCAATTGGTATGCTTATCATTATCTCTTACAAATAAATTATTTTGTTCTAAAAAAAAATTATGTTTACTAATATTAATTGTTTTCTCGTAACATATAAAGTTAATTTGAGACTGCATATGCTTTTTTACTATTTATAGTATATTAAAGAATATAGTTTGTACCAAGTTTTAATATATTTATATATTTTAAGCTAATTCACTTAACTTGTCACACACTAAGTTCAAGCTTGAGTTGTTGATTTAAGAGGCATCACTAGATTGAGTTTGAACGAGCTTTTGTCAAGCCGAGATATGAGTAGTTTACTAGTAGCTTGACTCACTTGGTGGGGCAATGAGATATAGTGGCAAGGTGAAAGACTAATTCATAAAAGTAAATTTCATAATAACCTTCATTGAAACCATTGTTCTACGATGGCAATAAAACTAAAGAAATCTTCTGAAAATAACCACAGATAGTAAAAGTAAATTCTATTTGGTTGCAATTCATGTCTTTTGCCTCAATGCAGCTCTTTAGAACATTTTCAATTCTGCGTAGTGGCAGTAAATTCAAAGAAAAGGTTGTGAAAAGAATCGCCTGAAGACATTATTCCTCTTGGTAGCATTTGATTTGTTTTTTTTACAGTATGCGGTTGCATATTTAGAATCAGTTATTATATGTATCCTCATGTGAATAGATTCTATATCTAGTTTCGGAGTATGCTGTGTGAATCACTAACATATGTACATAAGCCCCTTTTGACTTCCACGCATGAAAAGTTGCATTCGAAAATGTGCAATATTTACTAGTTAATATGCTCTTTTGTTGGTGTATACAGCAAAATACAACTTTGATGATTCTGATGAGGAGGGCACACGCCATTTCATGGTGAATGTCATTGAGCCACAATTCAATCTACACTCTGAAGAAGCTAATGTAAGTTCCGAGACAAACAATATATATGTTAGATATCTAAAGCTTTTTCTTGGAAACCACACCAAATGTAAGTAGAATAACTTGAATGGACATTTTTTTCAAGCTTCCAGTCGTAGACCTTTGAGTGGATTCATATTGCATACTCTAGGTTTATGGGATTGAAAGAGAATGTGAAGACAATATATTGCACTAACATTCTTTTTTATTGGTGGGGAGGGGGATAGGAAACCAGAAAACTTTGTTTGAAAATAAACAAGAGCGTATACAAAGGGCTCTTCCTATACAAGATCATTTATCGTTAATCTCTAGTTGCATGTGTCATAATGGTTTTAAACTCTTCTTGAGTTGGATAAGTTGGATAACCCTCTCCTTTAAACCTTTTTAAGGGGATGATGGACCTTTCAACAAGATCCACCAATCTATACATTCTCAGAAAGAACTCTAGTCGGACCTTGGGAGATTCTTTTGTTCTTTGAGCAATAGAAGTACATCCAATTGTATACTATCTTTGCAAATGAAGCTCTCAGGATTAGACAAACATAGATCAGTCCTTGAGCTTAGCAATATCTATTCTTGAAATACTCGCATAAACTGAGAAAAAAAGCACTCCAGAAGACAGGATCCAGGTCTTTCAACTGATTGCTTTGACATCGATTTTGGTGAGGAAAATAAATGGCACATGTCTAACACATTGCAAATCAGAAATTTACCTACACAGTAGTACCATGAAATTGATTATACCTGTTTAGGTATAGAAACTTTCCAGATAAGATTAAGAAATCGATAGGGTGCGATGAAGTCTTTGTAATATACTTGCAAGAGAAATTCTTTGATTTATCATCCTAACTCCCAACTAGTGCATCCCTCTAAATGGCCAAGCAAAGAACACTATTCTCGCATGTAATATAAACCTGAAATTGGAGGAAGTTGGAGTAGAGTTATCAATTAATTAGACGATAGAACAGATGGATAAAAATACTATTTGCTAATCTACCATTTACTTTGATGGTATCTAGAACATTCAATCTTCTTTCCATTTGGATCCTTCTTCAGTTCATTGTCCCTTGTAATTGATTTGGATAAGACTGATACCAATAAAGGTTCAGTTTTTCTTGTAGTTGTCAAATGATTTGGATAGTACTGATACCAATAAAGGTTCAGTTTTTCTTGTAGTTGTCAATTGATGTGCTTCAAAGATATCAAGTAGGAATTCTGGGGATAGTATAATATTTCTATCCTTTTTGCTCCAAAAGTTTTCTCAAGCAGTGGTTGCTCTATATTCAAGACGCACCAAGATGGTTTGAGTTGTGAATATTAGGTTGGCCGAGATTAGGGTGAAATACCCATAGGAGGCGTTTGGTTTCCTTGATGGGATATATTAGATTGATAGGATTATAAGGATAAATGATGATTGGATTATTTGGATTATTAATCATGTGTATGGATTACTTGATTGAGAGATGTGATAAATTATATAATTATGACCAAAATATTGTATAATATCAAGATTGCTTTTTCTATCCACTTTCCTTGTGCTTGATTATAAAATAAAATAAATTTGGTGACGGTAATTTTGTAAAATGGATTGAAGGCTTGATTAATAATCAACTCAAATTAAGCTTGATTAGTAATCAAGCAAATGGTTGATTACATGCGGGCCAAATAATCTATCATGGGCCCAATCATACAAACCAAACATGTGATTATGCTTGATTATTTTATCAATCAAGCCTAATCAAGGAAACCAAACGCCTCCATAGTAGTAGGGCAATCTGAAGCAGCTTAAGACTTGACAAAAAATTGTGAATAATTTATTTTACTTCTCTCATATTTACAAGTAGGATCATTGCTTTTGAGTTGAAGTGTTTGAGCTGCACCCCATTGCTCCATTATTGAAGCAATACATATTTTTATCAAGCTATCAGTCAAAAAGAGGAAATAATTACTAATCTAACATCTATTATCAAGCTTAACATGGAATCTGTTTTGACAGGGAAGATTTTTGCTCGCTGCTGTGAGTGGTCGTGTTTTAGCTCGATCTTTCCACTCAGTTCTCCAGGTTGGCCAAGAGATGATTGAACAAGCTCTTAGTGAAGGAAAGATCCAAGCACCTGAATCTCAGCCTGAGTTGACATGGAATCGTATGGAGTTCTCTGTGATGTTGGAGCATGTGCAAGCTCATGTAGCCCCAACTGATGTGGACCCAGGGGCTGGACTGCAATGGCTTCCTAAAATTCGTCGGAGCTCTCCAAAAGTGAAGCGTACTGGAGCTTTACTGGAACGGGTATTTATGCCCTGTGATATGTACTTCCGTTACTCTAGGCACAAAGGTGGAACTCCTGACTTAAAGGTACTCCCCGAAGTTTGAAGTGATAACTAGCAGAGCATTAGCATGCATTTTCGGATGCCGGAAACAGTATATCTCACTTTGTGATGAAAATTCATGTTTAAAATTTACAGGTCAAACCTTTGAAAGAGCTTGCTTTCAATTCTCACAACATAACAGCTGCAATGACGTCCAGACAATTCCAAGTCATGCTTGATGTATTGTCAAATCTTCTCTTTGCCCGACTTCCTAAGTAAGAACAATCTTGACCTTCTCTTTTTGAAGTTAATAACTCCTGTGTGCTTTTTCCGTTGGAATGTTTGCATTTGGGGCCAGGTCACAAATTACTTTTCCATTGTCGTGGACCTGTGGTGCTGGTCAGATCTGCATAATTCACATTACATTCACCTGTTGTGATATTAACTCCTGTTTTCCAGATATTTACTAAATGACATTGTTGTATTTTTGAATGACTTCAGGATCAACATCTGGACTTGCTGAGTTGTATATTGTTGCAAATGTGACACATTTACTGATGCATTGCCTAATTTTATATTCACTAGGAAAGGATTTGGCATATAAGTGATTTTCTCTGTAGAATCTATTATACTTGTGATGATAGATTTTTTCCACTAACAAATTGATTAGTTTATCAACCAATTCCATGCTCAAAACTGGTCTTTCAAGCAATAGTGTGCATGAGACGTGGAAGAGTACATTTTGTTTGTTTTGGAGATTATTGCACAACTTGTCCGTAGATTAGCTGCAGTTCGGATTTATTTCTCATTTGTGGACTTTAAGTGTTGAGTTCATGATCCAGGCCGAGGAAAAGTAGTCTATCATATCCAACTGATGAGGAAGATGATGTTGAAGAGGAGGCAGATGAAGTGGTTCCTGATGGTGTTGAAGAGGTGGAGCTGGCAAAAGTTGACCTCGAACATAAAGAACGGATGAAGAGGTTAATCCTTGATGATATAAGAAACTTGTCTACGCAGGCTGATATAACTGGAGATCCACATGGAGAAATGGAAATGGAAATCTGGATGATAACTTGCGCAAAATCCATGTTGGTAAGTTCTGAATCAATTGAAACGTTTTAATATTTTATCCCAGTATAGTGTCTGTTTACTATGTGTTGGGATTCGCTTGCTTTACAAACATTGGCTGTTTTACTATTCCTTTTAGACCAATTTAACACTATTCCTTTTCGTTTCTAGACATTTATTTTTATTTTCATACCTTAAATATTACTCCCTCCGTCCCACTCGAAACTTCCCATTTCTTTTGGGCACAGTAATTTTAGGAGAAGGTCAAAATGAGATAAAGTGGTGTTCCACCACATGGGTAGAGTTAAAAAGGCATAAGATGCACAAAGATTCTCTCATAATTAAGTAATGGGACATTTCAAATAGGACGACCAAGCTTTCTTAAATCAGACATTTCGAATGGGATGGACGGAGAATATTAGCATCATTAATTCGACAAATTATATAGAAAAATAATGCTTATTTGTACAGATAATAATGAACAACTCAAGTGTTGATTTTTATGTAACGTGTTGAATTAGTGATGCCAATAACAATTTTTAAGGTATTAGAACCAAAATATGTCTAAAACGAAAAAAGAATAATGTTAATCTGGCCTTGATACTTATGGAAGGTGAGCGGCACATCACTTCTCTACATAGAAAATCCAACCTCAGTATGTTGATTTATAAAGACTTCTCAAGTGAACCTATTAGTCCTTTTTTGGTCCTGCATTCTATTCTAGGTTCTTATAGCTATTAATCAGATTCCTATAGAAATAGCTAAGATACCAAAACATATTTCCGAAAGTTTAATTATATGAGGAACTTTTGCCTGTTCCTATCTTGGAGTTTATGAGTTGATATATCCTCAGGTGCAAAGATTGAAAAAGGAGTTAGTTAATGCACAAAAGTCCAGAAAGGTTGCATCAGCTTCCCTAAGGACTGCTTTGCAGAAAGCTGCACAACTACGATTAATGGAAAAGGAGAAAAATAAAAGTCCTTCTTATGCTATGCGTATTTCCTTGCAAATTAATAAGGTGGTCTGGGGCATGCTTATTGACGGGAAGTCCTTCGCTGAAGCTGAGATAAATGACCTGGTATGTCTCTATAGTGCCATCGTTTACAATTCCTTTATGTTTAACATGGTAAACAAAATCAACTTTTATATTTTGGCTTTAAGTAGGAGGGTTATATTTTAACTACAAGTCGCGTTTCATGTTTTTTTTTTTTTTTTTATTATTACGGTTGGTGGTTGTAACAATAAGCCAAGGGAAATTACTTCAACATTACCACATCAAAATTTTGAACCCACGAACTTCTACAAACCTATCCCCATAACAATGAACTCCAAAAGCAACTTCAATATGGGTCTCACTAATATACTAATCTATGTTGAAATATAAATTTCATATACTATATATAGTTACAATATTCATTATATATTTAATTAGTTCTATAACATATATAAATCATAGTCATGAAATTTGTGTTGAAATAAAACCACAAAAGATTATGATCTAAAAATTTCTGGTTAAATATTAAAAGACTATGGAAACAAAATAAAAATTAAATGTTAAAATGTTTTAAAAAAAACCAGCTGATGAAAAAGAACAAATGAATATATAAATAAATAAATAAATAAAAGTTATATAATTTTTTGATACTTTAAATGGTCATAACTGGTCTGTTTCAAGTCCATTTTCAACTCCATTTTCAACATATCATATACTCCCTCCGTCCCGACGAAAGTGTTATGTTTGCTTTTGGCACAAGAATTAAGGAGAGTTGAAAAGTAGTGTAAAATGGTATAAAGTGGTGATAGAAATATATATTATTTAAAGTTGTGTGAGTAATAAAGTTTCCAGAAAAGGAAATGTAACACTTTTGTTGGGACGGCCCAAATAGGAAAATGTAACACTTTCGCTAGGACGGAGGGAGTATAATTTAAAACCTTTTTCATGATTTTTGATTTAATATGCATATTGCATATTTTATCAATAATGAAATTACACAAGAAGAATCAAATCAAAGTAGGAAAAAGAGAGAAGTGATAACAGATTAACACATTTATAAGAATTATCATAAAAATGAAAACTATTCAACTTAGGAAAATTTAAAAGAAAATGTATTGTCCAATGCGTCAAATATTATTCGAACACATTTTAATACTTCCAAGGCACTTAAAAACAATATTTGTTGTTTTAATATTAATCAAAATAAATAAATTATCCCCTTTTCTAATAGCTTAAGCCTTTTGAGGATATGGTTTTTCGTAGTAGTACTGGAGCAAGGCAAAAGAAAGGTTCATGTGTATAATCTCCAACTCATGGTTCTCTAGAAATTGCACATCCCATAGTTCAATTTGAAATAACTTTTTTGCATGGCAGGTAAAATGTTGAAGTATAACAGTATTAAGTTAAATGATTTCATATTTGTCAGTTTAGCTTTTTAGTTTTAAATATCAATATTGTCCCTCTTTATTAGCTGTACTTTTGACCAGTGTTCTCTACTTTTTTTGGGGTGTCTTCAAGTAAACTGCTTTTGGATACTTGTATAGGCATACTTCATCTCTAAAGATTTTGAGGAAAAAACAGAATCTGAAAAGGAAGGATGTTGTAGTTATTGTACTTATTGCTTTCATTTAATCTTCCCCGTTTTACTTTAGTCCCGTAAGAGAAGTGTGATTGGCTATGTGAATGTATCTAAGGTGGTATCAGCAAGCTTGTGATGATGTTTATTAGCACTTTTTGTCTAGTTTTAGCACTAAGGTCTTAGTTCTCTTGCAGATCTATGATTTTGACAGAGACTATAAGGACGTTGGTGTTGCTAAGTTCACTACAAAGTACTTTGTAATCAGAAACTGTCTTCCGAATGCCAAGTCAGACATGCTCCTGTGTGCATGGAATCCTCCTGCAGAATGGGGAAAGTATGCTTCATTTCCTATAACATATTACTATTTTTTATCTATGACTTGGTTGTAGCAAGTTAGATTAGTTTATTAGTTACATTTTTGGTCCTTGCAACTTCTCACATGGACATGTTGATGTGCTCACACTCTAGTATACAACTATGGTTTTTGATGTCATCCTTGTGAAATTTGTTGCTTATTTCCTCCACAAGTGCTGATTCTGGTTCGATAAGATGCTTACCCATATAATTTCTATTCTAATCTTCACATTCTTAAGTCATTCATGTCTAACCACCTGCCAAAAATAATTAAGGGTTTGTATAAAATGCTTACCCATGTAATCGTCTATGATTGTGATCTTCTCATTCTTAAGTCATTCATGTCTAACCACCTGTCAAAAATATGTAAGGGTTTGTATGGACTCATCTCAATTTTTGGGGGGAATGAGAATTATTGTTTTTCCTTTTTCTCCTTATATTTCTTTTGGCATATGGTTCTGAAATGTTGTTTCCCCTTTTTTTTCCGAAGAAGCCATTATTAGAAGAAAATAAGTTAGGGAAACAAATATTCTCTGGTCTTGGTAGTGAGGGAACATAAGACAGTTCCTTGAAATAAAAGCAATCTTGATTTAGCTTTATGCTTGTTTTTTCTTTATTTTTGTCTTGCAAAAAAAATATATATTTTCTCAGAACTTTGCAATGAGATCCACTAGGAGAACTTGTAAAAGTAAAATGTGTGTAGCCAAGTAGCTTTCAAAGTTTCATCTAATCACTGATGTAACTGACTTTGAAGATAATTTTAATCTTCAAACCATTTTTTGAAAATACTTCTTAACATTGAGCATTTACACTAAAAGAAACTTATTGACTGAAAACATGGATATTCCGTAATTATTTTGGTAATATTGTTCTTTCATAAGTCAAGCCTTCAACAACACCAAAGCATATTAAAGTCGCTCAAGTGTATTACTTTCACCTTTAGTACAATTTTCTTAGCTTGCCTACTCATCCCTTGTCAAATGCTAATTACAAGCTGGCTAAATGACTGGTAGACCACCTTTTAAGTTTATATTTTTTTGTTTCCTGTAGTTTATCTTTTTTTATTTCCTGCATGTTGCAACTGAGATGTTATGTCTCAAATTTTGGTGAAGTTTCTCCTGTATGATGAGCCTCAGGCAATAGATTTAGCTAATCTTCCCCTCTGCATTATCTTATGCGTTTCATTTTGCAGAAAAGTGATGCTCCGTGTGGATGCAAAACAAGGCTTTTCAAAGGATGGAAACTCTCCTCTTGAGTTATTCCAGGTTGGTACTGCTTCATTAATTAGTTAAGTGTCCATTTTCCCTTGCATCCAATATCTGTTTTCACTTCTCTATTTATGTGTTCAAGCATTTGAATAATGGACACAGATTTATCCTCATATGCATACACTGCTGGCATTAAATTTAACTGTTTTAACTATGTTCTTGAAGTATTAAAGTGAGGTGTATGTATGCAAAATCAATTGGGGTTAGTTCATGATAGAATGCTGCTAACCAAGTCTAGGGGATCATATTTTAGCCCTTAGAGATGAAACGACATTTGCAACATCTTTTATGGGACAGGTAGCAGTTCATATAACTTTATGCAATTTACTATCAGAGGCTATACATCTTGGATATTGACACGTCAAACTAAAATCCTCAGGGTTTACAGTTCTTAGGTAGATCCTATGATAACTAATTTGAAAAGCATCTACGTTCAAATTAAGGAGTTGAGTTTTTTGTCTTCATGCATGAGCGCACGTGTGTATACATATCCTTATGGTTTTCTTTTCTGGAAGTGGACATAAATATCTACAGAAAACACATGATGGATTCAATCATGCTGCATTAAAATATGCAGAATTTAAGCCGAATTATAACATTCAGGAGGTGCTGAATTGGCTTGGGTTTAAGGTTGCTTTAATGCATTGTTGCATCTGAAAATATTACAGGTTGTTTTATCCTGCGAAAGTCTGACTAATTTTCCTCAATGACCCCTCGTTCTATTGTGCCCTTTGTGATATTTAGCTAATAATTTTTTGGTTTCTTGTTAATAACACATATCCTAAAAAAGGCATTGTGACATGTCTTGATACATTAATAGGAACTTGTTTGCAGTATTCCTGAAAGTACTGCTTCATGCATATATAGAGGGCATGACATTTACACATTTAAAAGAATGGAACAGTGGATGCAAATTAGTTTTTGGAAAGTGGGGAATGGGAAGGCTGATAAACATGATATGCAGTCTCAGAGAACAAAGCCCTATGACTCTTATCAAGGAGTTAGCACTAATTTGACCAAATACGACTCTGTTCCCACTGGTTCGAGTTTCAAATATTACTTTGCAAGTCAAGAATATGGCATACATTGGCATGCCAATCTCTTTCATCTGCAGGTTGTTATTAGTGCATCCAGAGGTAGTATTAATCGGTGGAATGTTAAATGTTTACAGCTCTAACAATTGAACTTAAGATAAAACAAAAGGCCCTGTCACTAAGGTTTTCTCAACTGTACAGGGTATAGGGTTTTGGGATCGTCATTACCTGGCTTGCGATATATATAATAAATGTTCATTTCATTCACAGTGAGGGTTTTTTTAGTCTCTCACTGCTGGTGGATACATGCAGTTAATAATTTCTTATAAAGCATAGCATATTAGCTATGTGGCCCTAAGTCCACTAGCACATCTGTATGATTGATGGTGATGCAGTGATTATCAGACAATGTTTTCTGATGGTCCTTTTCAAATTTTAGGGACAAAGTCGGACCATAATCATAGAAAGTCAGACCATGATATCAAACTTTGTTTCTTAAACTGTCTAGTTTGAAGCCATTAAGTGATTTCAAGCAATTGTTAGATTTGTCTATATGGTTTTCTATATTATTGTCACTTGTTTGAGTAAATTACTTTGGAAGTGTTACCAACATCCAACACTATACCATGCAATGCTATTATTAGTTTCTTAATTTGTTTTAATAGGTTTCTATTTACTTAAAAGTAGATTTGATTAGAAGAATATTTAAATTATAGGATAAAAATAATTATCTGATTTTCCATTCTATCCTCATTCCATAGGCATATCAATTTAGGAAATGTCATTTTTGTACGATCTTTTTGAATTTCAATTGAATTCCTAATTCCACTCCATTTTGATCTCCTTCCACTCCTAGAGATCCAGTTCAGTCGTTCTTGCATAACAAGCTGCTGTCCTACTGTTTAGGTGGAGATTTACCCCTTAAAGATACATTTGACTGAGAGCATGTACCGATTGATGTGGCAGTACCTCTTTCCTGAAGAAGAACAAGACTCCCAAAGGAGACAGGTCTGTATAATATAAACCGAGTCTTTCAACCAGATAATCCTCCAGTCTAATAAACTTTATATTTCTCTGTGATGTGTAGGAAGTATGGAAGGTTTCAACAACAGCAGGCGCAAGGCGTGTAAAGAAAGGCTCAATAATCCATGATGCATCTCAATCTGGCACTTCAACAAAAGAGGTTGACACATCCAAATCAAATTCAGCTGCAGCTAACCAGACCGTCACCCAAGCTGATTCTTCACAAGTTAGTTGCTTTTAATAGTTTCAACAGTTTATCTATTGTGCTGTGGATATTTACAATTTTTTTCATTTATGAAGAAGAATTATGCATCTTTCTTGATATAATTTATGGATTATAATTCAAAGAAATTGCAAGCTGGCCCATAGGATACGTACTATATGGAGATCTAGAGGTAAAGAAGCGTATGTCACCAGTACAAATCAAGTTAGCATGGTTGTTTATATTAGTGCAATGTAAATAAGTCTCCTCTGTATCATTGAACTGAAAGATAGAACAGCTGTATCTGAGGAGTATATTGCCAGTAAGGAGAAGATGATTATGATCTGCATATTAGAAAGGGCAATTTTCTCAGGAAATGGTATCCCTACAGAAAAATCCATCTGAGCTTATTAGCATATGGAAGTTTCAGCAGAAGATGGACAATATCTAAGTAGCTGAAATACAACACATTAGGCTAGAGAGGCAAGCAAGTGCCAGGGCCTCTAGTATATTATTCAAGTGTGTGTTCTCAATAGGTTTATAGGAAACAACTGTCACCACCTCCTGATTCTCAGGTAGTAAAGGTGTTACTTTATTTACAGTCTTTAATGAGCAAAATATTGGCTATAAGCAAACTACTCAGTCCTCTGACGATCCTGGGGTATAATTATGATAGGAGTTTGAATAATGTTATTTTATGTGTTTATTTTCCTTTACACTAGATGGTCACAGCTTGTTACCAGGAATATTATGTACTGTGATACTCAATAACCAATTATTGGAAGTTCCTCTATGGTTTCATCTGAGATAACATCACCACCCAGCCATTTTCTCCAGCTATGAGATCGTGTGTCATAAATGTTTGAGACAGGCAAATGATAATTATTTACAAAATCCTTGTCATTAACTAAATGCAGGCATCAAAGTTGCAGAATCTAAAAACAAACCCAGAGCTAAGGAGAACCTCTTCCTTTGACAGAACATGGGAGGAAAATGTGGCAGAATCAGTGGCTAATGAACTTGTACTGCAAATGCATTCTTCTGCAAAAGGGGGTTCCATTTCTTGTATTGAACAACCAGATGAAACCAGTAAAAGTAAGTTAAAAGAGACCAAACTAGTAAAACCTGGGCGGTCCTCTCATGAAGAGAAAAAGGGTGCAAAAGCTCAAGATGACAAAAAATCTCAACCTCGCAAGCTGAGGGAGTTTCACAATATCAAGATCAGTCAGGTTGATTTAGAGTTGTTTCATATTCCTTTTCCTAATATATTGTTACTGAAATTTACTTTATCATAATGAATTAGGTTGAGCTGCTAGTTACCTATGAAGGATCAAGATTTGCTGTAAGTGACTTAAGGTTGCTGATGGACACCTTCCACCGTGCTGAGTTCACTGGGACATGGAGAAGGTTGTTCTCCCGTGTTAAGAAGCATATAATATGGGGTGTATTGAAATCTGTGACAGGGATGCAGGTATACTCTTATTATTGTTCTCTCTATCCCTCTATTGGAGAATCATATACAAATTATATCTCGTGACTGATGAAATGATGATTGTTTTATGCCCCTTAGGCAGATACATGCACTTGTATGTTTGACCATCATGACTAGCACAGTGTAAATCGTTCACTGATAACAAAGATTGGATACATTGAATGGTCTATGGAAATAAAACTGTATTTTCCTATGTGCAAAACAATCACAAAGAAATTAGCATCAGGAAACATGTTTATGCCCTTTTAACAATCTCACCCATGACTTAAATATATAGGGCAAGAAGTTCAAAGACAAAGCAAACACTAGTACCACTGTTACTGTTCCAGAGACTGAACTCAATCTGAGTGACAGTGATGGAGGGTCAGCTGAAAAAACTGATCAGAACCCAATGTCCTGGCCGAAGCGTCCCACTGACGGAGCAGGAGATGGCTTTGTGACCTCCATAAGGGGTCTCTTCACTTCTCAGCGCCGCAAGGCAAAGGCTTTTGTTCTGCGGACAATGAGGGGTGATGCAGAGAATGAGATCCATGGTGAGTGGAGTGAAAGCGAAGCAGAGTTCTCGCCATTTGCCCGACAGTTGACCATAACAAAAGCTAAAAGGCTGATTAGGCGTCACACCAAAAAGTTCCGCTCTAAGAAAGGTAGGTAGATATCATCCTTCTTTTGGTAGTTTGGTTATTGTTATATAAGCTTTCTATTATTTTGTTTCATTGTGTGAGTACGCGCTCTTGTGTTTGTTGGTCAACATATATATA
>JAYJMF010346742.1:0-11879 GCA_036873715.1 Salvia sclarea
AAATTAATTTTAAAACAACAAAATACATAAAAATAAAGAATTTAGATAAATAGAATTAGAGTTTTGTGATGATGCCATGTAGGACCTTATATTAAGGTATGAGTTCGAATTATAATCGTATATATAATAATAATAATAATAATTAATACAATAAACTTCATAAATTTGCAATATATTTTGAATTTCGACAATGGATGAATAACTAAAGCTCAACTCCAAAAGAGTTGGATATTCTTGGACGAGAATTAACTGTTACTAAACTCAAAATTTTAAATTTCAATCAGAATTATCTCTAGGACAAAACTATATATATTTCGCAATGATAAAAAACTATATACTCTCTTTGGTTATCCATAAAACAACAGTGTCACTATCTGACCAAGCAAAGTTTTTTATTCTTTTCCAAAGTCACCTCATTCCGACTCAACCAAACGTATACCAAAATTTGAAGAACCCCAATTCTCTGCTTTCAAAAATACAGTAATATGTTCCAATTAAATTTTAATAATAGAATAATAAATTATACTAGTAATTGAAATGCAAAAGGATAGAGCTGACAAATTATCGGGTTTGGCTGGCCCGACCAAATTCCACCAATTTCATATATAAATTGCATTAGATTGTGTCAGATAAAAGTTAAAAGTGAAATCCAAACAAATTCGAAATACTATTTTTTTATTTCATGATTGACCTAGGTCTAGTCCATCAAACTTTTGGTCAAGTTAGATGGGCCAGATCAAATTGAGTTTGTTTTGTGGGCTCTAAATATATATATATATTTTGTGAAATTAAAATATACCATGAATCCAATACTATCCCTACCAAGTCTTGGAACTATGCTTAGTCATCTCCTACAATGCTATAATACCAACACCCCCCACCCCCTTCTTACCCCTAACCCCCAAATCAATAATAGAGTAATGAAATGCAAAAGTTCAAAGAGATGCAACCCCTCAAACTTAAAACCTAAAAATGAATCTCTCAATCTAAATCTCCATCACCCCACCCCCACCCCTACCCCCCACCCCCAAACCAATAGAATAAAGGTGAAGTGTTTGTGAGGCATAAGTCCAAATTTTGGAAGGCAAAAAGAGAGAGAAAAGGGGGTCAAGAATTGAAGAATAGGAAGAGTCATCATCAAATCCCTAATACCTCCTTTCAAAATTCAATTACTGGTACGTCTCTCTCTCTCTTCCCAATGACCCCTCCCTTCAATTTCTCCATTTAATTTCCACATAAGGCCTTGTTTCTGTACAAATATTCAAAACCTACCCCCCAATCTTTCCCTCTCTCTCCGCTCTAGAGAGAGAAAAGAGCGGGACCTCTAAATAAAGACTTTTCTTTTCCATATGGCCGCATAAACTAAATTAGAAAATCAAATTTTCCCAAACCCCATTTGCATTTTCGACTACAACTCTTCGTCCCGCCAAAAACCCATCTGAAAATCGGAGGTCCGGAAATTCTCTTTCTTTTTTTTCGGTTTTATTTTCGTTTTTGTGTTCTTCCGAGTGTTTACTCACACACTTGCACCGGCGCTCTGTGTTTCTTGTTTTGGAGGGTTTCTCCTCTCTCTGTTTTTTTTTTTTTTTTTGATGTTGTTGTGTTGCGTGTACGTGTTTATGTATGAGTTCGAAATGGATTTGATTTGTTTTTAGGGTCTGAAAATCTAGAAAAAAAATTAAACACCAATGGCAGGATGGTTGAAGAGAGAGGATGATGGGTCTTCTGTGAAAGACTGTGTGGATACTCCGCAGGGAGCTCAGAAACCGGTGATTTTGTCCGATTTAGGAATAGAGGAAAATGCTGATGACGAGGTTAAATGGTCCTTCACTGAGTTTCTCAAGGCTTTTTTGGAAGAAGTTTACGGGGTTTCTTGCTTGAGGCCGCTGCCGCCGGTTATTGGCGAGGGGCAGGTTGTTGATCTGCTTAAGCTTAAGATTGTTGTGAGGAAGAGAGGCGGGTATTGCATAGTGTCGGAAAACGGGCTGTGGAGCTCGGTGGCAGCTGATTGTGGGTTTGATTTGAGGTTTTCAGCTGCTTTGAAGCTGATTTATGTGAAGTATTTGGATACATTGGAGAGATGGTTGGGGAAGATTGAGAAATATAGACAGGAGGGCTTGAGTGGTATTGAGGAAAGGTGTCTCGATTTTAGTCGGTTTTTGATGGGGTTAGAGTCCGATCCGAAGGTTTTCGTGTCAAGTAAAATTGAGAGAGATGACGAGTTTGTGGAGCCGAAAAAGAGGGAGTTTGGAGGTGTCGATGAAAATATAGGGTTTGTCGAGTTGAATGTAGATGTTAAGGGTTTTGATGAGAAATGGAGCAATGGAAATGGAGGTGGTGATAATGATCATGATATGAATATTAGTGAGAAGCCTTGTGTTGATAAGGTTTGTGATGGTGATGATGATGTTCGAACGGATGAGGACTCGGTTAGTAGGAAAAGGAAACGGGCGTGCTATATGGGGATGCTGAATTGGGTTCGTAAGGTTGCAAAAGATCCTGGCGGGCCCGCTACTGAGGCGTTGCCCGAGAGGTATAAGTGGAAGTCTCACCGGGGTGAGCTGCTGTGGAAGCAAATTCTCGTTGTTCGTGAGGCAATGCTTTTGAAAAAGAATGTCGATGCAGGGCCTCAACAATCTGTTTGGCAGGTATGCATATTATTCTCATCCTTGATTCCAGTTAATAATTTTGTATATATATGATTTTATATTCAGCTGCATTGTGCATTGTGAAAGATATTCTCTGAGTTTCTACCGTTTAGTTTGTCTATGTTAACCTAGTACATATACGATTTGTTGAAAAGCTCTGGCTATGACCAGTATTAAGATGAAGGGTATGTTGTAATTGTAACCTAACATCTAGTTGATGATGAATCCTATCAGCTAAGCGTCTTCATCTTTATTTCTGATACAGTCCTCGTACACCTATCCTGGATTAATATGTTCTCGTATAATACTTTTTTAGTCCATGTTTAGAATTATAAACTAGGCTCCCCGCCTCCCCCCACCCGCCCCCTTTTATAAACTAGTCCTCGTATACCTATCCACGTTGTTGTTTATCAGCGTGTTAGTCAGCTTGCATCTTCAGATGCGAAAACTCACACTATTTCAGCATGTCTTTTCTCGATTTTGGAAACATTTTAGTTGGGGTTTTCGGCTACAAAGACTAGTAACCCTTGATCCATTCTGCCAGAAATGTTAATAGTGGAGGTTATGCTACAACCACTGCTCAAGCTGAGTCTGGTGTCATTTATATGGTTTTCTTTTCTATGCTAAAGATAGTGTAACTATACATGATTTATTACTCAAATTGGAAGTTGTACGAAATATCTCATTGAACACTGGAGCCTTTTGAATCTGACGCTGTACTCTATTTTATCTTAGTTTAGTTTATATTCTCTGTTAAAAATTGTAACGTGACGATTTCTATGTTTACATGTGGAAATAGCCGTGAGCCCTATTGCCTATTGTCATGTAGAGTAAATTTGCTTCCACTCATGGAAACTGGGGATGATAAATTCAAGTACTAGAGAAAAGTAATCATTGAATTCACAAAATAAAATTCCATATGTTTCTTGATTTGAATTATTTCTCGTACATCGCAGAAGAAGTTTAAGATGCACCCGGGCATGTACGATGATGACCAATGTGTCTCCGAAAGGTTAAGATGCAGCCAGAGGCTCCTTTCCTCCAAGGACCCTTCCCGGAAGTCAAGAGACCGAGGTGGTGCAGAATCCTCCTCCTCAGATTTCCAGACTGACGAGGATAATGCTGACAAACAGTCCGATGCTGACTCCCCAACCTATCTGAGCAACCACAGAAAGAAGCGAATCCCTATAAGCTCAAATAATCAAGCAGATCTGCCCGAGTTCCAAGGCAAGGATTATCAAAGCGAATCTAAATGGTTAGGCACGAAAATCTGGCCTTTGGATAAATCCGAACAAAAGAAGAAAACCCTAATCGAAAGGGACCGTATTGGGAAGGGAAGGCAAGAGTCTTGTGGCTGTCACTTTGCAGGATCTGCCGATTGCGTGAGGTTCCACATTAGGGAAAAGAGGCTGAAAGTGAAACTCGAACTCGGCTCCGCTTTCTATTTATGGAAACTTGACGTGATGGGAGAGGACGTCGCCTTCTCATGGACAAAAGAAGACCAGAACAAGTTCCAGCATGTAGTGCAGTCCAACCGCCTCTCATTGGACAAATACTTCTGGGATGAACTCTTCAAGCATTTCCCAAAGAAGGGAAGGGAAGCGCTCGTGAGCTACTACTTCAACGTGTTTCTTCTCCAACGTCGGGCGATCCAGAACAGGGCGAGCCCAACTGACATCAACAGTGACGATGAGGAGTCCGAGTTTGGGCCGATTGCTAATCGGTTTGGTGCAGGTTCGATTTTTTGTTCCCCGAAGAAACCTCACTCTGGTAGCAGATAGGGTTTGTTGGGTCGGGGCGTGTAAATCGCAGTTTTTTTGGTTCGATAAAAGGTCGTTTTTGGATTTTGCATAGACCGGTTTCAGGTGTACATTTGGCTGGCTATGATATGTGAAGCAGTGGAAACATACAGTTAGTTACAAGGTTACTACAGAACTTCGGAAGCAGCTCAGCTAAGGCTGTCTTCTCTTTTTGGTATGTCAAAAATTTATTCATCCTTTTAAGTCATTATGAATATCAACAACTAGCTTTTTTGATCAGTTGCTATTTGTTTCTCTTCATATTTATTGTTTTTTTTTGTGGGGGGGGGGGGGGGGGGTTTAATGATTTGGGTGAGTAGTGTATTTTCAAATTTGGTATTGCGCAGTTCATTGCTTTTTCTTGGTAGTCATGACTCAAAACTCATCTTGATAAAATATCGATTTTTAGTATTAGGAAATTGAGTCGAGTTAAATCGAAGAATATATTAGTATTGGAGTTTATACATCTTTAAATGTTTAATGTGGTATGAGTTAATTTTAGTTCTAGCTTTAAATGTTGCCCTACATATAAAAGTGGCTGTAAAATTCAAATACTAATTTTTCAGGATAAGAAATAATTAAAGTCATTAATTATTTCAAGTTTAAACCGATCCCTCAAATTGCATGGCTATACTCTATACATATTGCCATGAAGCTCTGTGGTATTCTAGTTGCGTGAGAGTTAAAATAATAACTTCATCAAATGATTAGAGATAGGTTGATTTTTTTTCTTTTAATCTTTAAATAATTTTTATCTTGTCGTATGTTCTCTATTTAATATGAGACACATTTACGTTAGGCCGGCCTAACGTTAGGTTGGCCCAATTAATGTATAAATAATGAGAGTGGCAACAATAATAGGGGGGCAAACAACAAACGGCTCCGCCTTCGGCTTCGATAATTAATATATAGATAATGACACCGGCAACAATTATGCTTTTACGGCTCGCTCCGAGTTCGCCTTCGACTCCCCCTGGCTCGACTCATTACTTAGAATAAGAGCGATAAATAATTGGCCTAACGCAAATATTTGTCTTTAAAGTCAATAATATCCAACTAACATATACTCCTACATAAATTTTTAAAAAGTAAAACTTTTTCTTCACTTAATTTTACTTTATCACACTTTTTATTAAAATTCAGATCACTTTTTAATCCACATATCTATTGGGGACGAAAAAAGTATAATTTTATAGATGAGCCACAAATTTCATTTTGAATTTGTGTTATGAAGCTTAAGGCTCAAAGTTGAAAGCCTAATAAATTGGACCTTGGGTATTGGTTGCTTAACCTAGTTTCGGGTCCTACTTTTTATTGGTCCAATAAAAGAGTTCAATTTAGATATATGTTTCTTTGTTGTACTTTAATCATTGTCGAAATATAAACCTGTATATTTAGACTCGATGCTTCATTTTGAACAACTTGACCGTATTTTAAAAATATTATTTTGGTGCAAATAAAAAGTTACTTTCTCTATTCATAAAGAATGTTGTATTATTATTGCAAATAAAAAATTAGTTCCTCATCCATAAAGAATATGGTATTATTAATATTTTCATTTGTCCTGTAGAGTGTGGTGTTTCTCTTTTGGAACACATATCCACATGTTAGTTTAATTTTCAACACAAAATTTATTTTATTATTCCACTTTAATTTTTAACCACACAAAATACATCCTCCATATCATACTTTTTGTGAATAGATGGAGTATTAATTAATATTGAACTTCAAGTCCATAATCAATTAGTCTATCCGAAAAAATTCAATGGACAAAAGTCTAGATTAAACTTTTATTATCTGTTTTTCTTCTATCCTGTTAATGACATCTCAAGTAAGCTTTACAAGTTTATATATTGAGTAAGGACCCTTTACCAAGTCGATGTGAGACAGAAATAGGTGGCTTTAACACGCCCTTGCACGTGTGGGCAGTGGCGGACGCAGGAAAAATTGTTGGCAGTGGCTTCATTGTTCTACCCGAGATTGATTTTCTACTGAGTTAACAATCGATTCACTTGTGAAACACCAAGTGTCACCCATGTCAACAAGATCCATAAATTTTACGTCATATTTTAAATTAAAAATACTATATTTTTTTAATTTCTTCTCTTTTTCCTCTGCAATTTCAGCCCCTCCTCGTCCTCTAAGTTCCGATAATTCCATGTTGGCTTAGTAGGGGCTCGACATAAGTTCCGACAATTTTTTTCAAATTTTATAGTAACAAAAATAAGAAAATAAATGGGTTGGAGGTGCCCTATTCCTAGATTCGCCTATGCGTGTGGGCCGGAACGAACATCGAACTTCCACACGTGAACAAAGAGATCCCCATCGATACTTGGACCTGCTTTCACCCCCTTAAAAGACTTTATAAGGAGGGAGGGTACTCCAAATTTATATATTGAGTTAAGACCCTTTACCAAGTCGATATGAGACAGAAATCAGTGGCTTTAACAGACTCCAACACACACTAAGTGTAGCACAACGTCTTTCGTGAGCCTCGCTTATTCCCATCCCTTCATCCACCCTCAACCTCTTATGATACGATGGCACTTTTGCAATAATAAAATTCTCAAGATAATCCCAAATAATGATAGTTATCCCGTTGTATCTTTTCCATGAAAAGCTTAACATCAACACCACATCTTATCCACCCCATTATGAAGGGTATTAAGGAAAACATGATGATTAAGTGCTATAAACACACTTGATTGATTCAACACACACACACAAGGAAATAGACACAAGGAAATAGGCTGTCCGCAAAAAAAATAAAATAAATAGTATAATAATTAAATAAATAATAATAATATCCCGATAAAAGCGCAGAGAATACCACACTCTCTCTTTCGCTCTCACTCACACAGTCACAGACAGAGTAAGGCAGCGAGAGAGAGAGCAAGAAAAACGGCGGCGTTCAACGCCGTCGCCTCGCCGCCAAGATAAAACCTATAAAATACTCCTCTTTCCCAACCAGATTTTCATTGTTCCCCAACATTCCTTGGAATCAGAGAAATTAACTCCACTCGTTTTTTATTATCTTCTCACTTCTTGCTTCCTGCGGCGGCGATGGATCCGCCACTAGGGTTTTGACGTCTCACCAATTTCTGCAAGAAACCGGGATAATTGTTTAATTAACACAAAAATGAAGCCAAAGGGCGAGGCTATTCGATCGGGGAGGCTGCTCAAGTATGCGTTGATGGGGCTATTGGTGTTCCTGGGATTGGTCTGCCTGTACCACGGCTCGCTGTTTTCCGGCGGCCTTCCACGCGGCGACGACTCATTCGACGACGCCGGTATCGACCCCGTCACCGGGAGGTTTGTGAAGAAGGATTTCGATGAATTGTTCGACGACGACGAGCGCAATCCCGAGGTGCCGAAGAGCATCCCGGTAAGGACCGTTTTAGTGTTGGATTCGAGCGTTTGATGATTAGGTTTTGAGGCGAGCTTCAATTTTATTTGTTGTAGGTTTGTGATTTGAGATACTCGGAGTTGATTCCGTGTTTGGATAGGAATTTGATCTACCAAATGAGGCTGAAGGTTAATATGAGCTTGATGGAGCACTACGAGAGGCACTGCCCGCCGCCGGAACGCCGCTTCAATTGCCGGATTCCTCCGCCTGTTGGCTACAAGGTTTGTTACCTTTTCAACTTATGCCCAAATTTTGTTGTTCTTGTTCAAGAATTGAGATGTCAGATTTGAAATTGGAGTTTGTATATTAGTTCGATTTAGAACTTGTTCAATGGTGTGCTTATCTTACTAATTCTGTTTTCAATTTTCATATTCTTGAAATGGAAAATTGGGGTAGTTAGTTTGGAATTTGCATGAGTTTGGTTTGTAACAATAGAAATCCACATTTGTTTTTCCCCTTATAATGCTCATTACAATTCTATTTCGAAAGTTGTGATTCCAATGGAATTTTCTGTTAGAACTCCAGATTCCAATTAGATGGCCCATGAGTAGGGATCATGTTTGGAAGGCCAACATACCCCACACACATCTTGCAAAGGAAAAATCGGATCAGAATTGGATGGTCGTGGACGGGGAGAAGATCAAGTTCCCCGGTGGAGGAACTCATTTTCATTATGGAGCAGACAAATACATTGCGGCCATTGCAGGGGTGCGTATTATAGTATTTAATAGCGTGGTTACATTGTTGGTTATTTTATGTATATGTAACTTCTCATTTGCTTTTGTAGATGCTGAAGTTTCCTGGTGAAAGGCTCGATAATGGTGGCCATATTCGGAATGTTCTTGATGTCGGATGCGGGGTTGCCAGTTTTGGCGCGTATCTCCTCCCACTGAACATCATAGCCATGTCCCTAGCTCCTAATGATGTTCATGAGAATCAAATCCAGTTCGCTTTAGAGAGGGGCATTCCTGCAACTTTAGGTGTTTTGGGCACTAAAAGGCTACCTTATCCTAGCAGGTCCTTCGAGTTGGCTCATTGCTCCCGTTGCCGGATAGATTGGCTCCAGAGAGACGGACTGCTTCTATTGGAATTGGACAGGTTGTTGAGGCCAGGAGGCTATTTTGTCTACTCCTCGCCAGAAGCTTACGCACATGACGTGGAGAATCGAAGAATTTGGAATTCTATGCATGACCTTCTGGGAAGAATGTGCTGGAGAGTCGTTGCAAGGAAAGATCAAACGGTGATATGGGCTAAGCCGCCAAGTAATAATTGCTACACGAGAAGAACTCATGGAACTCTCCCACAACTGTGTAGTTCGGATGATGATCCAGATGCGGCATGGAATGTGCCTATGAAGGCATGCATCACTCCCTATTCAGCAAGTATGTAACTCTTTTTTCATTGTCTAATCATTTAAAACCTTTCCTTGAAATGTTGGATATGTTATTGGATGGTGGTCGTCGGATTTCTTTCCTCATTTGGGCTGTTCAGTTTCGCCTCGTGCTGTTTTACTTGCAAGGAAGTTTATGTTGATGTTGATGTTGTTTAATCAATTTGCTGAGACATAACTTGAAAATACCTGCATATTCCTTTTCTTACCTCGACAATTGGTGTGCCACATTCTTTTGGGAGAACAGAAATGCATCAATCAAAGGGAACCTTTCTAGAACCTTGGCCTCAAAGGCTTCAATCTGCATCGCCACGTTTGGAAGAAATCGGTGTAAGTGCTGAAGCATTCCGGAAAGATACAGTAAGTTTTGGTCCCATCTTGGATTCTGTTTGGATAAGTAATCATTTCTTTTGTTTTGGTCTCAGCTTGTCATAATTATGTAATGCAGGATGTGTGGCGTTCCAGAGTTAATGAGTATTGGAAACAGATGAAATCTGTCGTGCAGCGGAACTCGATAAGAAATGTCATGGACATGAACTCAAACCTCGGGGGTTTCGCTGCAGCTCTTAAAGACAAGGATGTCTGGGTCATGAACGTTGCTCCAGTAAACGCATCAGCCAAGTTGAAGATAATCTATGATCGAGGCTTGATTGGAGCGGTTCATGACTGGTACGTATCCTTTCTGATAGACCTCTCTAGCTTCCTCAACCGCAAGCCATGATGATTAAATCCTATACTGTAATCTTAAGCAAACCTTCCTTGATGAGGATGTTTGCTTCCCTTTTTGTTTCATATGACATTTTTTTATGTTTGAATCTCTGAGTGTGAACATCTATGCTTGTGGACTATAACATATTATTGATGGCTGCTCCTATATTATATGTGAGAGCTTAAGAAAATGGAACAGCTTGAATCCGGATATTTGTGAGGCGGGTTCCCCGTTTTTTTGTCCCAAGTTGCTGATAAGGTCTACTCCTCCCCATCTATATGCAGGTGTGAGTCGTTTTCAACTTACCCTCGCACCTACGACTTGCTTCATGCCTGGACAGTCTTCTCAGAGATCGAGGGGAGAGGCTGCAGCTCTGAGGATCTGTTGATCGAGATAGACCGGATGCTAAGGCCTGACGGGTTCATCATCATCAGGGACAAACCTTCCGTGATAAATCATGTACATAAATTCTTGGCTTCTCTGAAGTGGGACAAATGGTCCTCGGAGGTCGAGCCCAGCAGCGACGCTCTCTCTACAGGCGAAGAGCGCATTCTGATAGCAAGAAAACGACTGTGGGAGGAGATTCCAAAGATGTAAATTTTCCTCATTTCTAACTGCATGGTAGAAAAGTACATGGCTTTTGTAATGTTTAGATTGTTGAATGTCGGATTCACATTTGATGTTGCTATGAACTTAGATGCATTTTTAGTTCATCGTATATTCTGTTTTGATAGTCTTGTCGGTGAATCGAGAATAGCCCAACTCTGAAAGGGTTGAGCTAGAAATATTTTTGTATGGTCTATCTACTTCACTTCTTGTTTTACCTTTCATTAACCTAATAATATAACAACTCTCTCTCTCTCTCTCATTGTTGGTGTTTGCAAATTTGTGATCCATTCCCTTATTTCAGCAAAACACATTAACTTTACTTTAAGAGAATTATAGAATAAACATTATGATTCTTGAGCTTCTAAATGAAACAAATATTTGGAAATAATTAAGCAATGAAGGAGTATTTTTGATTGAGTTGAGTTTGTTTGGAGTGTGATGGGAGCTCCTATTTATAGTGTAGAAAAGAAGATTCTTAGCTCTACCACATTTTTGGCATAACTCAATTAATAAACAGGGAATCTATGGACCATATACTAACGATGCATATGGCAGTTCAACATTACATTAAGAAATTATGTATATATTTATAAGTGCTAATACTGAAATTATATCAGAATATTTCAAAAACATTAAGAATATTATTAATGACCCATTACAAATGTCTATGAAATCAGTGGGCACACATATTAAGGAATAAATGTTTAGGGAGTATTTATTTAATATTTACATAAGGATGAATGACGTGCTACACATCTTATGTGAGCACCAATCACATTTAAGTCATATTAGCATTATTTTTTTTGTTTTTTATATTTTTTTTAATCTTTAATACTTGATAAAACATATTTTGCATCATTGGTTTTACAAATTATATAAAAAATAAAACTCGATTTGTGATTTTTTTTCATTTATGGGAACAAAAACTTGATTTGTAGAGAAAAAATGACAAATCAAGCTTTGATTTCTATATAATTTGCAAAATTATTGATGTCAATTATGTTTTATTAGGTATTAGAGATTTTTAAAAAAAATAACAACAAAACAAAATAATGTCCAATTAGATTTAAATGTATTTAATTAGCACCTTATTTCGGACTAGGGATGGCAACGGGTCGGGTTTTTGAGGGTACCCGCATTTACCAAACCCTGATGGATCGGGTTTGGGTAAGTACGAAATGGGTTTGGGACGGGTATGAGTTTGAAGACTAATACACATGACGGGTTTGGGTCGGGTTTGGGAAATTAGCCGTGGGTACCCACTACCCGAACCCGTTTATATATAATATAGATTTTATAATTTCATAAAATATATATA
>JAYJMF010346753.1:0-11878 GCA_036873715.1 Salvia sclarea
AAAAAAATCACTATTTTGCAACCGGGCCGGGCTTGGCCCGCCCGCCCGGCTTTTTTTGGTGGGCGGGTTTTCATCAAGTTTTGTAAGCCCGAAGGGATTTCGGGCCGGGCCCGCCCGACCCGTAAAATTGGAAAAGCCCGATGGGCTCGGGCCGGGCGGCCCGGGCCCGCAAAATTGACATCCCTAATCATAAATAAGTGAAGTCTTATTTGAAATCATCTTAAGATGAAGTGGTCAAGATCCAAATCATGAGGCGTTTGGCTTAGTTTATAAGCTGTTTGGGAGTTCATTTTTTTATAATTAAACTTGATGCAAAAAGTTTAAAGGCCGTATCGTGAAGGACTCAAACCCGAGACACTTGGCTTTGGTTATTAACCTCCTACCACTAGGCCAACACACACTTTTTAAGAGCTTTTGAGCTGTTGTAAAGCTTTTACCAAAATAAGCTCATCAAAAAATAAGTTGCTCAACCCCAGCTTATTTTTTTTTATAATCTTATAAGCTACCATTATTTTACCAAAATAACCTTATTATGATTTATCACTTTCATCATTTACTTTTTTCCATAATATTTCTCTCCAAATTTCTTTTTCTAAATATTGTTTTCTCTCTCTAAACTCACAATTACCAAATTAGCTTATAAGCTAATTATTTAGGTACTTTAACAATTTATAAACTTTTAAGACATTGCATCCTATAAGCTCATGAAAGAACTTATAAACTGTTAAAACTTATAAGCTCTTTAAAATAGGCACAACTAAACACCCTCTTATGTCATTGGATGTGAATTTGATTTGGGATCGATCCTATCCATCTAATAAATTTGGACAAGTCTTACATAGTTTTTATGTATAAATAATGAGTGTCTAAATGGCATAGCATATACTTTGTGTAGATATCTGGTCTTCCTTTGAGGACTTATTTAGCATGCAAAATAAGTACTAATTCCTCTGTCCACGAACCGTTTGCCACATTTTCCTTTTTTGTCCGTCCACGAATCATTTGCCACTTTCCTTTTAGGGTAACCTTTTAACCCACTTTTTCAACTCCCAATACACTTTTTCAACTTTCAATACACATTTTTAACAAAGTCAACGAAATTATTAAAACCCGTGCCGGTCAAATTGTGACAAACGGATTATGGACGGAGGGAGTATGTTTTAAGAATGCAGCCTTATTGGCTTTGCTTTAGAAAGAGCAACTATTCTTTATTCCTTGATTGAGTGTTTAGCTATCAATTGAATAAATTGCAAGATAGTCCCCAAGAAAAGTATTGAATTTCACTTTGACCCCTCATCTGTATAATATGTCTATACTGTGACATCGGACTCCTTCTCAGTGAATCAATTTATAACATTCTCTCAAATATGTAAAATATTCATATTTAACTAAATTAATTTTTACATATATTCACTTGTTACTATTTATGTCTCACTTCAAATCCCATAAAATTATACTCACTTTTTTTCATTTATTCCACAAAAATATAAACATTTCTCTATTTTCTCTTTTGCACATTACCCCATCACAAAGTTTTACAACACAATATATAGCCTTACTATTGCGAGTTAATTATCATCATTTTACACAATAATACCTTTCAAATGAGACCCTTTCTCTATTCTCAATACAAATAATAATAAAGTAAGTAAGACTTTTCTCCACCCACATTACAACAATTTTTTAAATTCGTACCCAAAAAAATGAGTATACTTTTATGGAACCGAGTTACTAGCTAGAAGTAGAACTGCCCCAAAATTAAATGTGACATAAGTCATTTTAAGGTACCCCTTTCCAATAAAAAGTTAGAGAAACAAAAACAGACTTTCATTAGTTACAAACAATAACAACTTAATTTGTAACTATATATAATTTATTTTAGGGGTTATTGCGCCAAAATACATGAACTTTGGCCAAATTCTGGTTTTGCACATGATTTTTAAAATTCACCTGTAGTATTATTTTGATTTTTAACACGAGCCTATTTTCAGGTGAAGTTGAAGCTGGGTTGGAGGACGAAATTGATACTATAAATGCCGAAATTTACAAAATGAAGTCGTTTTTGTCTAAAAACAAACATAAAAGTCAACTTTCTATTACATCGGAAAACATGCCGGCGTTAAAAATCAGAACGACTTCAAAGGTTGTGTATTTACAGGTGGATTTTAAAAGTCATGTGCAAAATCAGAATTTGGCCAAAGTTTGTGTATTTCGGCGCAATAACCCCTTTATTTTATATTCACACAAGTTCTTGTTGGCCTTGTGGCTATACTTCTGTTGCCTGGTGGCACTTAATTAAAAAAGCAAACATTCTTTTTTGTCCAAGTTTTAAAAGTTTTAGTTTTGTTTTCAGCCTTTTAGTGAGTGGGCTGTGTGCATATGTTTGCTCCTTTTGTTCGAACCATATATTATAATCCAAAATGTACTACCAAATTCAGGTTTTTCAATGAGGAACTATCTAATACTCCCTCCTTCTCGTTAATGGCATTTTGATGCAGCGAGAAACGTAATAAACGAATATCTTCATTGATTTAAAGAATACCGAAAGCAAACGCAAATAAAGTGAAAATTCATTGATTCTCTATGAATACCGGAAAAACACAGAAGAAGGGGAAATAAACCCTAACTTTTCATAATCAAATTCAACTCTCAAAATACATAAAAATAACTCATATTTATAATACTACAAATTACTTGGAAAGGAAGTAAATAATCAAATCAAATCAAATCAAATACTAATAACATGTATCTATTATTACTGTTTCTTTGTGTTAGATTATCCCATCTATAATTAACATTTATCACAAAAAATTACAATTTAAAAAGAATATATATCTTAATTTTGAAATAATTCACCTAAAATAATCATTTTTAACCAAAGAAACACAATTTAAATATAAAAAAGTAAATATATACCATAACATAAATGAACGAGCCCTAGTTAATAATCGTAAAATCAAACTTAATCACAATATATTAATATTGAAGAGAAAAAATAAAAATAAAAAATTAATTGTGGTACACAAAATGCATGGCACATGAAGTTCGGGACAGAGGATCCCAAGTGCAATGAGTCGGAGACACTCGACACCTTTTATCCATCATCAAAGATTCGTATATGTATTATCGTATATCATAGTATATTCTAAGTAATAATAATAGTATGAATCGATAAAAATAATTTTTAATATTTTAATGAATTTTAAATTTATTTAATCATTCTATGCTTCAAATACTCAATCTTATATTTCATCAATTTATCGAAAATACTTAAAATAAATGCTTTCTAGAACACCAACAAAGGGGAAATTCCTTCACACCAAACCCATCTCTTCACAACTAACTGTAAATAATAACAAATGATTATCTCTCAAACAAACTCATTCACACAAAAGCCCAATTTAAAGTTCCAATCACTAAAACAACAAGAAAACAACAAAATGTATCAAAAATACCTTACAATGATGAATTAAAGAGACGAGCCAAAGTAAATGAAGGCAAAATTCGACGAGAATGAAATTACATACACTAGAATAAGAGTAGAGAAGTGATCAAAGCAAATGCATGCGTGTATATATATATATATATATATATTTCAGTTGCAATATTATTCTTGTGATTCATGTATTACATTAATCTGTGTGTATAATAATAAGAACAAAAAAAATGTAACTTTGAGAGCGGTATATGAATGAGTATAACATAATAGTATATACGTATTAATTACAAAAACAAAATGCTGAATATCACCTCATCTCAGTGTGGTTGAAGGAATCCCCATCTGCAACCACCCTCCATCCAAGTTCACATCTCTTAGATCACTCAGCTTTCTCAGCTTCACCCCACACCCCTCCTCGTTGCTCCGTTCCATCGCCTCGTTGCTTGTTTTACCTTGATTTTGATGTGTCCATTGTTGCAGGCACAATCTTGTGGATGCCTCATCTGTTTTATCACGACGGCCATCATCATCACCCTCGTTGCCGTTGTTGTTGTTGTTGTTGTCGCGTTTTTGGTGGAGGTTTGGAGTGGGAGGGAGGTTGAGATTGAGGTCGAGTTGAGGATGATGAAGATGATCATTTTGAGGGGGTTTTGTGAAGATCATATTGGGGGGTTTCTTGCATAGTTGTTGTGTGTAATGGAAGTCATGGAAATTAGGGATGAAGGCATTGTCTGTGGAGGTTGTGAGCCAATGGCACCTCTTGTGGCCTCCTAGGGCTTGCCCTGAGGAGAAGACGCGGCGGCACACAGAGCACTCATGCATCTTGGTCCTTTTCCGGGTGGGCTCAGGTGGGGGAGGAGGCGGCGGCTCTTGATGATCCTCTTGAATGATGGATTCTAATTGTTCATCTTCGTCGTTGATCAGGCCTTCGATCTTGGAGGCGAAGCACCCTTTCACTTTCTTGTGGCTTGCTCTGTGGCCCCCCAATGCTTGGTGGGAGTTGAACACCTTCTTGCAAGCTTTGCATTGGAAGGTGCCCTTCTCCACCACCTCCTTCCCCTTCAAACCCTCTTCCGGTTTCTCTTCGTTGTGTTTGTTCGACAGCATCACCAGGCAATTAGCCAGGTCTTCCTCCTCGCTCAACAAAGAGTGGTCTCTAGAAACCGGCCTCTTGAACTCGCCTTCTTCCTCCTCTTCCACTTGAAACCCTAGGAACCGGGGCGTCTTGGCACGGAGGAAGTAGGAATGCTTGTTGTTGGCGTGATCGTGATGGGCGGGTTTCATTCTGAGCCCTTGATGATCACCTCCATGATGGTCCTGGTCCTGGTCCTGGTCGTGGTCGTGGTCGATTTGGGCACCAAACCCTAATGATCTATTTGTGGCCTTGCAATAGTGTTGCCTCAATTCTTGCTTATCTTGTGGATGGTCATTCTCCATCATCTCCACACTCATCACCCAATTAATGTGTGTGTGTGTGTGTGTTTATTGTTCTTGAAAGTATATATATATATACACTCACTAGAAAGTGATGATATTACATGTATGCATGTAGTAGATAGTGTAAAGGTGATGGGGGAGTGGGACCCACCAAGTGTGGTTATATATATAGAGTGTGTAGAGTAAGTAAGTAGAATGTGGACAAGTATGTAAGAATATTGGGGAAGTCCTAGTTTTTAGTTGAATTTTTGGGTTGCTTGTGTGGAGGAGAGCTGAAAGTGTTGAGGTGATTTTTGGTGGTGGAGAGATGTTCTCTACGAGTGTGTGGTTGTGGGTTGGTTTTGACGATCATTTAATTTAGAACTTAGTAATAATAAATTCCATCATAATATTATTACATGCGTAACAATTTGGTCAATTAACGTAGACTAATATCAGTATATGGTAGTCATTTTATTTTCACTCACTCAGATTGGTACTTATTTTAAGACATGCATGCATGAAAATATGAACTACGTTTTCTTATTTTGACAGTGTACGTGTAACATGCTACTTTTATCTTGATCATAGCGTTTGGTTTCTTGGTATAGATCAGATAATTTAGATTGATAGGATAAATGATGATTGGATTATTATTAATCATGTGTTTGGATTGTTTGATTGCAAGGTTTGATAAATGATGTGTGATTATGACCAAAATATTTGCATAATACCAAAATTGTCCTTTCAATCCATTTCCTCGTGCTTGACTATGACTAAAATAAATGTAATGAAAGATAATTTTGTAAATTCGCATTATGGACTGAAGGCTTGATTGATAATCAACCCAAATTTGGCTTGATTAGTAATCAAGCAGATGGTTGATATATAACATGCGGGCCAAATAATCAATCACGGACCCAATCATGCAAACCAAACACTTGATTAGCCTTGATTATTTTATCAATCAAGGCTAATCTAGGATCGCATCCCCAAATGATGCGGATGGGATCCTCTGTCCCCAAATTCTTTATGTGCCACCGTGTGCCACTACGAATTTCGATAGTTTTAATAACTTTTTTTTTTTGTAAAATAAAAATTTATTATTACATAATATATCATGGCTAATATTTATAGCAAAAAAAATTGAATTTTAAAAAACCATATACCACGATTTTGGAATATTTAGATTTAAAAAGTACTTATTTTGGTTGATTATTCCATAATTATGGTATATAATTTTTTTAATTTTTTTTTTCTATAAATATTAGTCATAATATTTTATGTAATAATAAATTTTTATTTTACAAAAAAATTGTTATTAAAACTAACGAAATTCGCAGTGGTACACGGTGGCGCACATAAAATTGGGGACAGAGGATCCCATCCACAAATGATGTTCCTTTTAATTACTTAATGAATATTAGTGCATGGCCACCACATTTAAAAGCAAAATCCCTTCTATATATATCACATAATTTACATGCAACAAATCAAGATTATTGAGAAGAAGAAAACAAAATCAAGTTAAAAGAGGCTTCTCGATATCAAACGCAGTTTCAAGGGAGGAATCTTCGTCGTCGTCGTCGTCGCCGTCGCCGTCGCCGTCGCCGTTTTCCACAATGGGAATATCTACACTGCCTTCATTCCTCTTAGCCCAAAGCACCAAATACAGACCGGTAAACATCACCAGCATACCAGCCAGGCTGCGATGCAAATTTTTATAAAATTTTCATCAAGTATAAAAGTATGTGGAAATTTAATGTAAATGAGTCCCTTAATAATGGAGTAACATTTTTTTTAACAATATATTTCCCACTATTTTATACGATGATATCTTGTTTATTAATTACTGAACTTCCATCAAATGATCGTTACTTTAAAATCCGCCTATAAATTACCGAAACATTGACTGTTTCTCATTTTGCTACCAATCAGAATTTCAGCTTATAATACAAATATTTAATTGCAATGGACGACGTCATTTCCACCACTCCTAATTAATAAGACAACGTTTTAACTATGGCCCGTCAAGTTTTTAGCTGTCTATGTCATGTTACTTAAGGCGAAATCACGATTGGTAGTAATATGAGGGAAAAAAAATAATCAGCAGATCAGTAATTTACAAGCGGATTTTAAAGTTGGTATGCAAAACGAGAATTTGATTAAAAGTTCAGTAATTTACAGCCCAATAACCCAAAAAAATGGTGCTATTTATGTGACCTTTTGGCTAAGTAGCCCAAATTCTTGCTATTTGAGAAAGATTTTTTATTTTTTATTTTTTTAATTAACAAAGAAATTTAAAGACATCGTCGTTGCGGTGATAGAAATACCTTCCTGCAGCAATGGAATCCCCTAAGGAGATAGAGATGCCTGCTGAAATGACTGTTCCAAGAGGGTTGAAAATGGAGACTACAACTGGACCTCTTTTCTTCATTGCCCATGCATTGAAGCTTACACACATTCCACTAATGCCCCCTGCCTGCACTTCATTTTCATCCAACTCTTCTTAAATTACTTTTTTCTTTTTTACTTTTTGTTCATATAATCATAAATTTATTCTAAGAAAAAGAGGATAAGAATAAGATTAGAAACTCTTATCACATATTCTTTAAGGTAGAACAAATTATCACACAAATCTCCTATTTATAATATAGAGGTGGTCTCCTGTGCTCCTGATGTATATATACATCAAACCTCTCCGCTTCGGCCTCGATTATATATATAGATAATGTTGCTGGAAATAATTTTGTATTTGAGCTCGCTCGGAGTGCGCCTTCGGCTCCGCCTCGTTCGACTCATGTCTTTGAGTTTTTCTATGAGCTTAACCCCATCACCTTAGAATATAGAGTGATGTATATATATATCGGGGTACAGGAGTTTTTGCGGTATAATATTACCCCCAATTGGAGTAACAAGGAGGGAAAATAAGTTTCTATACGGATCGAATAACATTATCTACTCTATAAAACATATGGAAATGATAGAAATTAATAGAAAACATTTGTTTTACACCATTTTCCAAAAAAAACATTTACATCCTGCAAAAAAGAAACTTAAATTTTTTGGGCATACTCTAGGTGAAGGTTAAAATGAGAACCACTTTTAAAGTAAGAACGGGGAACAGAAAAGTTATGAATCCGCCTTGAAAGTTTATGAATCCGTTGGGTAAATTTGTGAATCTAAAAACACGGAATTTTTCATAGGGTTCGAATCCCATGAGCTACGAAAATTATACATTTTCGTATTTTTGGATTCACAAATTTACGCGGCGGGTTCATAAGTTTTCTGATTCTCCCGTTCTCACTATAATAATGGTTCTCCAGTTAACCTAACCCACTCTATACATACAGTACTGAATTTTGGCTAAACGGTGACTTTGCAAACTAGAAAATTTTATTTGTTGGAGAGTTGAATAAAAAGATTTATGATGAAGTTATAGTATGTAGAAAGTTTACCACAAGGGAGTAGCCAAGCAAATCTTGAAGAGTTGATTCAGGCCAATGAGGGTAGTCCCAATAATTGCTATTTTCAAGAACTTCAACAATTGCAGTGATGATGGAACCAAGCAAGGAAGTTACAGCACACAGAGATATGGAAGCAGTAAAATCCCTCATCGTTATAGCCTGCAGCACAACTTGGCTCGAGAGAACGAAAACAGCAGCAATGAGATAGCAGCACCCGAGGATGGTTTGCGAGTCGAACTCATGAGTGCGCGATTTGTGCTCGTGCTCGTGCTCGTGCTCGTGCTCGTGCTCGGGGGCGCTCTGCATTAGGCTCATGACAACCGCTCCCAACACGCACAACATCGTCCCCGCGATCTTGGCTCGACTGTACTTGCACCCGATTTCCATCTTCTCTAACCTAAAGGCACATTCATTCGTCATCATAATGGTCCACCGGGAGTGTATCACTTGGTGGACGGCACGGATTTTAAGAAAAGTTTGCTGGTCAAAGTGTGAGTGGAGAAAGGGTCTCACTTTGTTGACTTTTAAGGTAAAAAGTAGGGTAACGTAAAGACACATTCATTCGTCATCATAAATTAATTATATACTCCCTCGGTCCACCAGGAGTGTATCGCTTGGTGGACGGCACGGATTTTAAGAAAAGTTTGTTAGTTAAAGTGTGAGTGGAGAAAGGGTTTCACTTTGCTGACTTTTAAGGTAAAAAGGAGGGTAAAAGGTACTCCCTCCATCCCATTCTTCTTGTCCCCTTTCTTTTGAGAGCGGAGATTAAGAAAGTGAAGTTGATGAGTGTGAGATGGTGCAGTATACATGGGCTCCACATACTTTTTGTGTGTAACTTTTGTCAAAAAGGAAAATGAGACAAGAAGAATGTGACGGAGGGAGTATGTATTTTATAAAGGGTTACTAGCCTCTAAATTACCGAACTCTCATCAAATTCTCATTTTGCATACCAACTTTAAAATCCACCTATAAATTACTGAACTATTGATTTCTTTTCTCATTTTGCTACCAATCAGAATTTCGGCTTATAATACTCCCTCCGTCCCATTACAGTTGACCATTTTTCCATTTTGGGATGTCCCATTACAGTTGGCCCTTTCTAAAAAAAAACAAAAATTTAACACATAAAACTCAAAAAGTAGGTGGACCCTTAACATTTTATACCTTACAAAAGCATTTTCTTAATCTCCGTGCCAAAAAAATTGTGGCCAACTGTAACGGACGGAGGGAGTAATATATATAGCACGTGGCACAAAGTAATGAATGATAAGAGTAATACATACCCCACTTCAATTATTTACGTAATCTAAAATTGGGCACAACCACGAGAGGCTTAGCTCTAGCAGTGACCAGTCCGAAATGCTCACTCATGTCAACATGACTGGGCTTCATCCCATTTGGAAGGTCCCAATGAAAGCAATGCACCAATTGTGCCATCGCCAATTTGACCACTGTGAGCCCTAATTGCAACCCGGGGCAGCCTCGCCTGCCCGAACCAAACGGCAAGAGCTCGAAATGGCGGCCACTCGCATCTATATCGCTGCCAACGAACCTCTCCGGTGTAAAACACTCGGGGTTAGCCCAAACATCGGGATCCCTTCCAATAGCCCACACGTTCACCATAATTCTCGATTTTTTAGGTATGTGGAAGCCTTGGAGGTCGCAGTCCTCCATGGATTCGTGGGGGATCAAGAGGGGCGCCACCGGATGGAGACGCATAGACTCCTTCACGACGCAGTCCAAGTATTCGAGCTTGTCGAGATGTGATTCTTCAACCATGCCATCCAATCCCACCACTGTCTCCATCTCTTGCTGGAGTTTCTTCATTACTGGTGGATGCCTCATCAGTTCTGACATTGCCCACTCGATTGCTGTTGCTGAAGTGTCCATTCCCGCTACAAGCATATCCTGATCATCAAAACAATTAACTTCTGCATTAATAAATTCAGTTCAATTGAAATGAATTAGTGTTGTTAATTACGAGGAGAACGGCCTTGACATGGCGGCGGTCGAATTCGAATCCTGCTTCTCCGGAGTCCATGATCGCCATCATCGTGCCTACAAAGTCGTCCCTCTGCTTGCTCTGGATATGATCATCGAGTATTTTCTCCAAAATCCCATCAAAGATGTTGCTGACCCTCTGCATCCTGCGGTGCAATCTCTGAAGATCAAGCTTGCCAACATACGGGAAATAGTCGGCAAGGTTGAATGTTGCGGCAAGCTCCAGGGACTCCATCACCACAGCTTTGAACCCTTTCTCTTTCATATTCGAATATTTCTTCCCGAACACCATCAAGCAATTCATGTCGTCGCTCAGCGCCGATACCATGGCGCTGAGGTCGACGGCTTCCCTGCTCTCAGCAGCAAGTTTTAGGGAGGCAACGAGCAGCCCGACCTCGGCCCGTCTCATGGCCCGGAACTGGCCGATCTTGGCGCTACTCAGCAGCTGCAAGGTGCAGAGTTTGCGCATGTTGCGCCAGTACGCACCGTACGGCCCGAAAACGAGGTCCCTCTGATCATAGGCTATGTAGACAGAGGCCTCGTTGCGAGGCCTGCTGGCGAAGACGAGATCGTGAGTCTTCAAAACGAGCTCAGCTGCAGCCGGAGACGACACCACCACCGTCGGCACGAAGCCGAAGCGTAGCCCCATGATCGGGCCATGTTTTCGGGCTAGGCGATGCAGATCCCTGTGAGGATTCTTCCCCAGCAGGTGGAAATGCCCTAAAATAGGAATCGCTTTCGGGCCCGGAGGCAGCCTCTTATTTTTTCTCGGCCCGACCACTTGTTGAAGGATACACACAAACACGATCGCTGATAAAACTATCCAAACCCAACCCATTTTTCACTTTTCTCTCTTCTTTTACTGTCATTTATATCGTTGCCTTTCTTTTGCTTGGCATGTGTGTGGAAATGGAAATGAAATTAAATGTACACACAAACGTATGTGGCTTCCTAGGCATACACGTTAGCTACATTATATATATGTAGACTAAATTATACGTAAAGTTTTATGTATGAATATCATTTAATTAAGCTATTAAAAATATTTAATTAAACCACCAATTATCATTATGAGTTATTATATCAAAAATATTACTCATCCATTTTACGACCTTCAATATCTTGTTTGACTTGTATGATACCATATAGAAAAGATAAATAAATATTAAAATAATATAAATGTCATGAATTTACGTGTGTTGGGAAAGACGAATCAAAATTTTGAGGTTGGAAAATGAATACGTGAGATTTTTTTGATAATAATATAGAACTAGCATTTGCCCACGCACGCACGATGCGCAAAAATAATTATTTAATTATAAATTACATGTATATAAAATCATAAACTATTAAAAACTCAAATAATTTTAATCTTAGCTAAATAATAATTTATATTTTTTATTAAATAATTTTAATCTTAGCTAAATAATAATTTTATCTCTTTGCGAATATGCATTTGTTGTTGTCAATTATATTTGAACATATCAACAATAATCATTTTCTTACACATATATACAATTTATCGTAATGATGATTTAATTTTAAATTCCATATG
>JAYJMF010346774.1:0-11877 GCA_036873715.1 Salvia sclarea
TAACTTTTTAGGTTCTCCAGTTCTCACTTTAAAAGTGGTTCTCTTTTGAACCTTTCCATATATATATATATATATATCTATATATATATATATATATATATATATATATACTAGTATCAGAAACTGGTGAAGATGATCGTCCAGGTTCATTACATGAAATTCCAAACAAGGATGTTGCCGTCAGCATTACACCATTTATCTCCTTATATCTGTGTGTGTGTATATATATATATATATATAAGTTTCCAACTCTCCACTGTATCTTTCCCGTATTGAAAGCCAGATTCAGTCTATGGACAAAAACGGCTTGATTTTCGTTCTCTTAATTTTTTTCATTAAACAAACTAAAAACTTAGGAATACAAGTTTTTATTTTTCTTCAAGCTACATACTCACACATTACATACAGTAATTCATATTCAATAAAAACTTAGGAGTTACCAATTGATCAGTAATGCTTCATATATATTCAATAAAAGTTAATTCAGATATATTTATTGTGCCCAAAAACCAAGAGTGTTTATATGCTCGTCGGGGCCTTTGCTTTTATATATTGATCGAATATTAAAAATTACCTCACATGAAAAGGAAAAAATCTCAAAAAAATTGCGATGGATCCATGTCACTGGCAAGAGTTTCCGGTGGAATTCATACATATTTTTTCTTCACCAGTCATGACCTTTTCTGCACCTTTTGCCAGGTCAAAAAGTACCAGTTATTATTATTTTGAATCAAAATTACAGATGCTCAAAAGTCACATATCTGTCGAACATAAATTAATGACAGTTCTATTGAAAGAACATTTATTTTGAATACAATTGACAATTACATTAAAAGATTTAACAAATATTTACCAGCACAAGTAACATTTTCTAGTACATACAGTATATGTCGACAATTTGCTATGAATAAAAGTGATGGTTCTCATTAATAAAAGGTGACTTTTAGCATCTACAAGGGACTCTTTATAATGGCGTTGAACACCATTTTACAGTTCGAGAGTGTCCCAACCATGCGCCATAATATTGCTCTATTATTGAGTGGGGAGTGGTTCTGCGCTAAATATAGAGCAATACTGTTGCTGCACTATCTTTTTCACTTTTTTGTTTTTGTTTTTGTTGTTCCTTTTATTCTCTAATTTTAAAATGCAATTGTTAATATATATAGTAATGTATAATTGTTTTTTATGGGTATGCTATATTGATTGAAGTAGAATGTTATTGTATATATATTAATTTTAATAATTTAATTTTTCTTTTTAATTTGAAATCTTTAAAAAAAATACACCAACAATATAAAAGTGAAATCCGAAAACAAAATATAATAATTGATCTTTTTGCGGAAATATTTTAAGTTTGATTCAAAATAAACTTGAAAAAATATGAAAGTTGAATAAATAAAGAAAAATATTCTTTTTTTGCTGTAAAATAGAGTAGATGGTTGGGAACGAATTATTGTTTCTGCTGTAAAATAAAGATAGAGATGTTGTATTATTGTGCAAACGATTGGAGATGGTCTAAGTGTTTTCTTTTGTATTTTTTGTTACGAAGAGACATGATTTCAATTAAAGTGATTGTTGTTTCTTTTCTTCGTTTTTTAAGAATAAAGATTGAATTTAATGAAGTGATTGTTGTTTCTGAATAAAAGAAGTAGACGTTTATTCATATAGATGGCAAGTTCGGCTTCAACATTGAGTTCAATAAATAAAAAACAAATAATAGTGAAATGAGATGTACATATTTTGCTAAAAGACATACTCTATACCTTAAATAAACATGTAAAAGATAAATCATTCAATACACAAATCACAAACGCGGTCGTGCAAGCTACAGTTGCATATAGATATTCCGTGCGGCATTCATGTACAGTAATTGTGTATTCAGAGACTAATTAAAAAATTTGTGCATCACGCCTGGAGACTTAGAAAAATAATACTAAGTGTTTATATATGTGATCGGAGACTTAAAAAAATAAACACGAGTTTGAGTAAATCCAATGAATATAGATAAAGCATCAAATTCAAACTAGAGGCATCCAGACCGTCTCAAGATATATATCTGGTCATATTCTATTCCTATTGAGTCAAAAATAATTTCCCTAAAAGGTACAAGCTAGTGAAATATTAAGATTTTACATTAGATTTGACTTTTATTTATGTTGTTCATAAGAAACTAAGAAACAGGTAACAATTAAATGAAAAGGATATAGATGTGCTTACGCGCGTATTTGCAATACTAGTTTATATCTGGAAGTTATGTTTTGATTTATCTTGAATCTTACATGTGTTATTTCAGCGCAGATTACTAGTTTAAAGAAGAGTGCAAACTCACACGTGTCAGCCAAGAAAACCTGCTGTTGACAAAACTCAGATTATCCAATAACGAACCTGGACGTCCTGCTGTCTACATTCATTTACCTCTCATAATTTAGTGCCCGCCCGTATATTATTATTGTGTATATAATGCACAAAATAGATGCACTCACTACTATTCTCCGTCTCAATCTGCATCTGTTTCTTTTCTAGATTCAATCCATTTCTACACCAATTGCATATACATCTAATTCTATACATATACATACACTTACTCAATATATATATATAGAAAGAGAGAGAGGGAAGAGACAGAATGGAGTCGAAGAAGAAAAGTCCGCAGAAGAAAGAGAAAGATCTGTTTCATGTAATTTACAAAGTGCCTTCTGGTGATGGGCCGTATGTCCGAGCAAAACATGCTCAGGTAAACTAAGATATTTCCTTTTACAGATTTTATATCTTTAATCGGATATATAGTTTGCTTTTAAATTCTTCCATCTCTTGGTGTTTTTAACTTCGTTCAAGCTAGCAATCAGATAGTTTGATTTGCTTTAGTTTATGACGATTTAACTGGGGACTGTAGCTTAGTTAAACCATTGCTGTGATGTTAAAAGGTCAATAAATGATATCATGTCGTGTTTGTTCATGAGTCACGTGTTTCGTTGAATATTAGATCTTATAATAATCTCACTCAAAAAATAAAATTCATCAATCGTAATTTAGTTTTTTTTTTTTTTTAAATAATTTTGTAAGTAATAATGAATTAACAAAAGTGACCTTATAATTTATTATTTTCAAGTTATATCTTTCCAGTTTTATCTCTCTCTAATTGTGTTTTAACTGATAATTCTATTTTCAATTTATAAACTATCTTATCCAAATACTTTGACAATTATAATTATATATATGCTTGAGATATTACATCTTATAAATTATTATAGCTTATAAAGCTTAGTCCAACACCTAGTAATATTTTGTCAGTGAAGATTTGTGCCACATTGTTGGATGGAGACTTATTTTTTGAGAGAAGGGGCATGCTTGGTGTGTCATTGGGAACACGTCCAAGAACGAGCCCCCAGAAAACTTATATAACTACTTCGTCTCCAACATTATCATTTCCTCTAAAAAGTAGTTATTAGTAGGCCCCACACTATCAAAAATTGCTCTAGTTTATTCTATACTTCCTATTACTTAATATTTTTATTTATAAAATAAAACATTTTTATATATTAATTTATATTGTATATACTTTTTTAAAGTATTTTGATATATATATATATATATATATATATATATATAGGGGTTGGTTATGGTGAGAATCCCTTAGTGTAGTAATATAGGAAAAAATATTCCGTCTAGCACATTTTTCATACGTGTGTAGCATCACTAATATTACTAATTAGCACATATTTTAAATATGTAAATTTAGCACATATTTCATTATTTCATAGAACGAATTCTCCAACACAAACATTATAAACACTTAGCACAAACAGCACAAACACCTAGCACAACCTTCGTGTAGCACACACAACACACAAATTCTTAGCACAACTGAAAATTAATCTCAACCATTGATCTAATTCAATGGAAGGCCCGAATTAATTCCTATTTCCTAAGAAATTTACCTTTCCTACTTGAACCTATTTATGGGTTTTCTCAAAATCCCAAATAGAAACATGGCAGCCACATGTTGTTCATCTTTTGATATATTATTATTCATTCTTTTATCGCATGGTTTTTCTATAATAACATGTATAAGTTCTAAATTATATATTTATGTTTCTAAGTAATGTCCTAATTTCACAATACTAAGCATAAAAGACTACATACAAAAGCTATAATGTTTACATGCAATTAAAAGATATTACTTCCTCTATACAATTTTGAGATAAATAAGGTTAAAAAGTTACCATAAATGAACATGAGAAATGAATTGTGGACGGAGATAGTATTATATTAGTTGAAATTTGCATATTATTAAGATTACCTAAAAAAGGGATAATTTAGATATTTGATTAGATTGGTGAGTACTGGTGATGTTTGGTGCAGCTAGTGGAGAAGGATCCAGAGGGAGCAATAGTGTGGTTCTGGAAAGCTATAAATGCAGGAGACAGAGTGGAGAGCGCCCTCAAAGACATGGCCGTCGTCATGAAGCAACTCCACAGACCTCAAGAGGCCATTGAGGCCATCAAATCCTTTCGCGCCCTTTGCCCTAGAAATTCCCAGGAATCACTTGATAACATTCTCATCGACTTATACAAGGTCATTAACAATTAATTCCACTCCTCCTTCCTCTTCTCTTCTAATTAATGAATGAATTTAATTGTGTTGCAGAAATGTGGAAAAGTTGATGAGCAAATAGCGCTTCTAAAACATAAGCTAAAACTCATATACTTGGGGGAGGCTTTCAACGGGAAGCCCACCAAAACTGCACGCTCTCATGGCAAGAAGTTTCAGGTTTCTATCAAACAAGAAACCTCCAGAATATTGGTATATATGTCAACTAACAATCACTCTTCATCTTTTTCAATAATGAAAATGTTGATGACCCATGAGAGCATCATATCCACGTGCAGGGAAACTTAGCTTGGGCATATATGCAGAAGTCCAACTTCCTGGCTGCAGAAGTTGTATACCGCAAAGCTCAAATGATCGACCCCGATGCAAACAAGGCCTTAAACCTATGCCACTGCCTCATCAAGCAATCTCGATACCACGACGCCGACTTGGTTCTTCAGGATGTGTTGCAATACAAGCTTCCGGGCTCCGACGACTGCAAATCCAGAAACCGGGCGGAGGAACTGTCGTTGGAGCTGGATATGAAGCTGCCCAACAACTCCTCTTCGCTGCTCTCCAGCCTTCCCTTTGAAGATGATTTTGTCGAAGCACTCGAACGTGTCATGAACGAATGGGCGCCTCCTAGATCCAGAAGGCTGCCCATTTTTGAACAAATCTCCCAGTTTAGAGATCAGTTGGCTTGTTGATTATTTTTATTAATTGTGTGTTTATTTTTGCATGTGGATCGATGTTGTTTGTTAGACTGCCATTTTGCAATGGTATGTATGTATGTATATATGATATGTCTAGTGTGTTTGGGGTCGATGTAACGAATAAGAGAAGCAGGAACCTGTGTTTTGCAATATTCTAATTTGTAAATGTGTTTTTATATCATACGGTGATGTGTTTCTATTATGTATGGATCATATATATGTTTTTAAATGGATGCTCAAGCTGTCTGTAGCCAAGACTATTAAAGCAAATTTCATCTGAAGATTGATATTTAAGTTTGGGGAATCCTCTGTCCCCGATTCTTTGTGTGCACACGAAGAATTGGGGACGATAGAGGATCTCATCCGTCCCCATTATGCCAAAAACAGAATTACCTCTCATTTGTTACATGCAAAGTGAGCAATTAGACATTTAAGTCACATATACCAAAATAATAATCGATCAAGTATGTCAAAATTTATAAGTCTGAGATTAGAAGTAACAAAAGTTACATTTACAAAATAGCAAAAGCGGGAGATTGTGAAGCTCTTCCTCCGGTTTCGTCGTCCATATATCGACTCCTTAACTTAAAATAAAAATAGTTGGGATTTAAAATTATATTTACCATGTAGTATATTACATTGATCAAGTAAAATTTTGTAAAACGATACTCTTTCAAAAGGAATTTTGTAAAACGAGACTCTTTTAAAAGGTATAACTTGTTCGATTTTGATGAATGCCTAGATTTATGTCGTTAGAGGTTGGTGTTTAGCTTGGGCAGGAGGATTCTATTGTTTTGGGCTATTGTTATGTATTGCTGAGTTTTCATTTCTTCTATTTCATGGTTTTATATACTAATTATCTCGTGAGTCGTGATCTTAGTTTAATCTCCTCAACATAGAGTAAACGCTTAAATTAAAATTAGTAAATTAAAATACATCTTAAAATTAATTAATTCGTTAGAACATTGATCATAATCTGCATTACCTTCATAAAATTAAACAAATAGAACTGTAAATAGTACAAGCAAAAACTAACATCATTAATTTTCCTGATACCATGACCATCCCAATTTGATTAGGTGAATACATACATACTGATTTAACAACCGCATGATACCACCCTCGATTTCTGCATCCGATCGATCTTCACAACTCGAGCACAACAACTGTTGAGAAATGATAATTAGAAATGACGATATATTTAACAAATAGAGAATATACACAGACACTGACATTCAGAATCCGTGGTGATCCAGTTTCCGGGGCGAGCAGCTCTAATGCGCAGAGGCGTAGAGTTGAGTGAAGCAACGTGGTCGTGTCTCAGCGCTGCGGAGATGGCCGAATACACAGAGGAAGTGGTGGAGCAGCTCTCCACATCCCATCTGAAGCTTATCTTCGGAGAGTCGCTGCTCATCATCTCGTCGTCGTCTCGCACCGCCTTCAAACCCGCTGATTTGTTCCTAAAATGCAACACCTGTCAACATATATACCTCTACATTAGTATTACTATATATTTGAATCAAATGTATATATGCACAAATTAATTACCTTTCTACCGATGTACTTTGCTCCCTTGTCACTACTCCTGGCAGCTGCTGCCCATTTGAGCAACTCCTTCATCCTCGTAATCGTCTTCATCTTCTCGCCTTTCGTCTTCTCTTTCTTGTTGTCTGGGATCGGACATCTTTCTGCCGATGACGATGGCTGAGCTGCATCTGTTATGGGTAACACTTTATTTCCAACATGAGTTGTGGCTGCACAATCTTCTTTCTTTGTCTTCATATATAACAATCACTGTTTTTCGCTCGTCTCCTTCCTCTTTCAAAATACAGAAGAGATCCAATCGATATCGTGCTAATTAAGGTTTGGTTGATCTGAGGAAATAAACAAGAAGTGGCGCATTGGTTAGTACAAGAATGATGCAATACAAATGGTTCATCACTAACGAAAAAAGGAGACGATTATTATCCTCACCTCTATGACTATGAGCACGTTTCGTGTTGACCTGATTAGAATTCGCAGCTATTGCTGGCATTTAAGGATCTGTTTTATATGAAATTATAGATTGCTAAAATGTTTTGCATGTGAACATGATGGAGCTGGGATTATTTTGATGGAAGAAATTGCGTGGCTGCATGTTACGTCGTGTATATTTTTACTTAAATGATTCCAAAATGTGGATAGTGAAGAGAATATGTGAGACAGTTTGTTTGGTCAAAACGACAGCGGTGGTAATCTATCTGTGCTGTCTCTATATCCCAAAGATTCTATCACTTTGGCAATTTCCTCTTGAGGAAATGGAGAAATAAATTAAAAAATTTATGAGATTGTTAATATATGTGTAGATTTGTATAAATGCGCTTATTGTAAGATGGTGAGACAACTAGGCAGTGAGTGGGGGCTGGTTGGCTTGTGATTCGAGGACCAATTGTTTTTATTTTTATAAGTTTGATTATATGATTAATCATGCATAATGAAATAACCTAACCTAGCTTAATTTCTTACGAATATTTTAATTATTTGAACGTATTAATTAGATGTAATATAGGATTGGTGGCAGTTTATTTACCCATATATAAGTGTAGATATAGAGGAAAAGTTGTCGATACTTAAGTGGGCCGCCTATATATATTCAGAATCTTTGGCTTGCTCCAATTATTTATTTGTTCATTTGATTCATACTATTTTACTTTTAATTTCCTTTCCAAGTTAAAATATAGAGTGAAGAGAAATGAGCATGTGGCTAATCGTGGACCAGGAATTGCGGTGAACACATGCAACAGAAGTTGAAGACATGTGAGAGAATTCGCTGCTCATTTTTCTTGTTAGATACAATCTATTTGTATACTTTAATTTGTTATTATTGTTCAAATGGTTTACAGTATATAGTGTTGCAATGGTGACTTGTATAGTCGATGTGCTGTGTTACAGTGAAAATTTATAGAGTACACATTTCTTTCAGACCTTAATAAACACGAGTTTTAGAAATCACTTGTAAAAGTACTTGTGAATCGATCATGTTCACTATAACTGAGTAACTGGATATGTATTTTAGAATGAAATTAGTAGTTTGTTAAGTGCATTAAACAATGCATCAACTATATATATTTATGCTAGCATAATTCAAATCGAGATATTAGCTAAATCTTCAAAAATAGGGAGTTAATTGCTATTGTTTCGACGGTTATCGATTTAACTTATACCCAACTTCAATAGTGTTTTGTTCATGACACGATTTTATATTTTCAATACTTTTAAGTTATCGGGTGGGGTAATTGTACAATTTACATATATATGTAATTTTTGACTAATTTTTCAGCGTTTATTTGAAGGAAATTTTCCAAACAATCACAAATTATACCGCACAATATAATTATAACATGATTTTTAGATCTTGGTAAATTCAAAAATCGTGTTGTAATTACATTTTTAGAGTATACTTCATGATTTAATTGACAGTTTTTCTTTTATTTTATATATTTTAGATTATTTAATTCGATGCATATATTTTATCGATTTTATTAGTCAATCTATACTATTGATTAATTGTTTAAGAACCTTAGGTTGGACTTTGAATGATCATTGTTGAATGGAAGAGTAAGTGATCTTTGACTAGCTCCTTTATTAATGTATGAATTTTAAATCCCAATAATTTTGAATTATTAATAATATCTGCCTATAATAACTCCAGAAAGCGTATGCAATTTACGTTATATTGATGAAATAATTTTGAAAACAGTATAGCCTTTTTTTATGACCTTGTCTATCGAATAATTTAAAATTTTAAAATTTATAAAAATAAATATAATTTCTTAAGTCCACCTAAGCGCTTAATATTTTGTCATTGTGGTCAGTTGGCAAAAATATTTAACATTTCAAATTTGTCAAAAACTTTTTTATTATACCTTTAACATTATAAGTACTAATATTATTAACAAAAGGGAAATTGACATTTAAATACACGAACTTTGAGCCTAGTTTGATTTTTAACACAAAATTTAAAAATTCTCTTAAAATACATGAACTTTCAACTTGTTTGAAATTTGACACGAAATTAAATTTTCTCAAATTAAAATTGACATGACAAATTAAAATTAAGTTGGCATTTATTTTCCTCCAACTCAACAAAATTTATTTCCACCACACCATTTCTTCTTCATCTTCATTCACCGCAGGAGCACGGCGTCTCGACGTAGGGGCCGGGGAGAGTATTCTGCAGCGGGAGCTCGTTCGCCGCCGCATTATTCAATCTGGCGCCCCAGCAGATGACCGAGAAATTGCGCCGCGTCAATCTGCAGGTGAAATTGAGGCCTGCGACGATCGATTCGAATGAGATTCCGTTAGTGACGGCGCTTGAGAAGCATCTGTTTCTGCCCCAGAAGACGACGACGCCGTTAGACCGCCTAATCGCGCACGTGTGGCTTTCCCCGAGCGCGAGGTCTCTGTAATCGCCGGAGGGGATATTCAATTGGCCATTGCCGTTGCTGCCTCTGCAAGTCATGATTCCCGAATTGCTGATTCCAGGTTGCCTCCGACGTGGATGTTAAACATCGAGAAATTCGCGAAATTGGATTGAATTGAAGATGCAGAGACTCCATCGCCGCCCTAACACAAAACCCTACCGCTGGTCTCGACGACTCCGCAGGAAAATCGGAGATCACCGGATGAAATCATTCGAAATCGATCAAGAAATTGAGCGGGAGAGCTATTGGGGCGCCAACAAATCGCATTATCGAAGGCGGTGGTGTTCCTCAATTCGTCGATTGCGAGGGAGGTGAGGGGGATGGAGGCGGTGGTGTAGATTCTTTTGGGGATGAAGGTAGTGTTCCAGTAGAGGAGGCTGAGGACGCCGGACCGGACGGCGCAGAGCGTGTCGCGGCCGCCGGCAAGGAAATCGAAGGAGGTGTTGGGGAGAATTGGGGGCAGTAATTGGCCATCGCTCCAGCACTGGATTTGTTGGATGGTTCGGTTGGCTGAGATGGTGCATACGGTGGTGGAGGAGCCGTACACGGCGGCGATGGTGTCGGCGGAGCCCCCGAGGGCGGAGGCCGGCGGCGGGGGAGTGAGAGAGAAGAGGAATAGTATGGTGGCGGAGATGACGGTGAATACCTCGATTACCCGGTGGAAGGAGATGAGTTTAGGCGATGAAGATGAAGAAGAAATGGTGTGGTGGAGATAAATTTTGTTCAAGTGGAGGAAAATAAATGTCAACTCAATTTTAATTTGTCATGTCAACTTTAATTTGAGAAAAAATTAATTTTGTGTCAAATTTCAAATAAGTTGAAAGTTTATGTATTTTAAGAAAATTTTTAAAATTTGTGTTAAAAATCAAATTAGGCTCAAAGATCGTGTATTTATATGCTAATTTCCCTTTACAAAAATACATTAATGGATCCATATTTAACCCCACACACCAACATTATTATTTTTTTATATTAAATTAATTTTAAATATAAATTTAAGTAGAATTCAAATTCCACTCACTATATATCTCTATTCAAAATAAAACACGTTATTAAAATCCGTTTCAAATAAAAAAGTTAAACACTTTGACATTGGGAGAGAGTATACGTAATTCTTAGGAAGCTTAAGTCTTAAGATTTGCTTCATGCCGCCAATCGCTCTCATTGTGATGAAACGAAAGTGTAGTGATCTAAAAGTGATAAAATGAAATCATTTACTGTATTAATTTACGTGTGACATTTTTACTTATGTTAATAATAAAAAAGATTTGATGATAAAATACATGAATTGCATAATACTATATTTATATTACATATATAATTTTAAAAACAATTATATAAATTATAAATTACTTATTTATATAAGAATTACAATTATCTTTCATTCTATAACTTTATAAACTAGCTAATAATATAAGAGTCAGATTGATGAGAAAATATGAATTATATATTGCATCCCTATAATATACCTATTATATATCAAATATAGAGATAAATTATATTATATTTTTGTATAAATTAGTACTATAAATTAAAATTTACTTAAATTTATTTAAAAAATATTTATTATCACAACTTAATTGGCTAACACATTCTTTTTGAGGATTTCTTCAACAAGTTAGCACGTACATTTATTCATCTCAAGGTCCCTATACTTTCATGTTTTATTTCATTAGATCCTCATATAATTTTTCAACTTTAATACTTGTACTTTTAAATTTCATTAGGTCCTTCTACAATTTCTTGGCTTCGTCACAGACACACACACCACAACAACCACCGCAGCTCTGCCGCTTGCACGGTTTTGTCCATGGTGCAAGGAGGGTGTATTACACCCCCTCTTAAAAATGTGACGTGTGTCCTTTTCTTTTCTTTTTTTTTTTTAATTTACTTGGGTTAATTGTCTGCAAATACACGAACTTTGTAATTTTTCTGGAATCGCACACGAACTTTTTTTCACACGCATTACACACGAACTTTAATATTTTTCTAATTTTGTAACGAAATTGAATTTTCAGCCAACAAATACATAAAATTAATATTTTTCTGATTTGCACACAATATTAAATTTAAATAAATATGACAACTATTATTGGACGGAGGGGATACTA
>JAYJMF010346785.1:0-11872 GCA_036873715.1 Salvia sclarea
TAACGTTAGGCCAATTGTTTGCCGTTCCTATTCTAAGCCATGAGTCGAGCGAGGGGGAGCCGAAGGCGAACCCGGAGTGAGCCGTAAAAACATAATTGTCGCCAGTCTTATTATCTATATATTAATTATCGAAGCCGAAGGCGGAGTCGTTTGTTGTTTGCCGCCCCCTATTATTGTTGACACTATCATTATTTATACATTAATTGGGCCGGGCCTAACGTTAGGCCGGCCTAACGTAAATGTGTCTCTAACTTCATTAATCAGGGATGAGATCCAGTGTACCACATTTGATGTATCACTCCATGTACCACGTCGTTTTTCTTTATTTTTTTAAATATTCTTTCGTCAATTTCAATTTTAATATGTTTTAGTTTAATTATATAATTATTAATAAGGGTTCGTTCAATTCAGTTAGAATGTATAATTATTTTTTACGCTTTTAGTGATTTACAATTCATTTTTAGGCTTGATAAACCCAAAGTTAGGGTATATAATGTTTTTAAAATTAAATTTTTTGAAATAAAAGTTTAATATTGTTCATAGTATTATAATAAAATTGAAATTGACAAAAAAATATTTAAAAAATAAAGAAAAACGAACGTGATACATGAAGTGATACACCAAATATAGTACACTATTAGATCCCATCCCAATCAATCAATACTAGCACTCTTCAAAAAGGAAAAAAAAAAAATCTTATCCAATTGAACCCAAACAACACCGCAGCCGCCACGTGGCAAAAACCTATAACTCGAGACCGCCACGTGGCATTTCCCACCGCTTCCAAACTCCAAAATTACCAAAAATAACCCCAGTCTCATGCATGATCATCTATCTCCTTCCTATATTAATTCTTTCCTCCCATATTCACAAACCATTAACAAAAAAAAGCAAAAGGAAATAAACAGAATTGAAAAAAATCAAGGCAAGCAATGCAGGCGGTGGACGAGAAGCAGGCGACGGTGACGTTCCGCGGCAAGAGCCGCGACGAGGCCGGGATGCGGCGCGTGGAGAAGGTGGAGGTGCCCAACACGCAGGAGGCGGAGACGCTGAAGCACATCGAGAAGAAGCTCATCGACAAGGGCGTCCACCGCAAGGACCGCCACCCCGTCGACGGCATGCCGCTCGACCGCCAGGCCAAGGCCGGCCGCGGCGGCAAGTACACGTGGGAGGGCCCCGCCGACGCCGCGGCCAACGAGCTCGACGAGGCGCCGGCGGTGCTGGACGAGAAGGACCCCAACTACGTGGACGAGGAGGCGGAGGGGAGGATACTGAGGGGGGAGGTCAGCGGCGTGGAGGGGATGGTGGTGGGGGAGGTGGAGGTGGCCAAGATGGCGGAGGAAGGGCTGGCTAGGATTCATGTTCTTGATCCTAGGTTGCAAACATAGTAGTTAAGTGTGTTTTCAATTTGGATGTTGTTTCATTTCTAGCTTAGCTAGGGTTTGTTTGTTTGTTTGTTTGAGTTACTGTTTTTTCTCTTTGTTTAGCCGTTGGTAGTTTTTAATGTTTGTTGTTTCTGAATCTTTCCGTCTCATTAATAATGATATCACTAGAGGGGAGAATCGGTTCCGTTCTGGATATCCGGAACTGAAAGTTCGGGTACCCGAACCGAAAATTAAGGGTATGATGGAACCGGTTCCAGTACCAAGTCGGCACTGGTACTTTGGGATTCGGTACTCGGTTCTCCGGTTCGGTTCCGAGTAGTACCGAAAGTACCAAAATTTAAAAAAAAAAAAAAAAATCAATTCCTATTTTTTTCGATAATTCCTTGTTTTTAATAAATTCAATCAAAACCCCAAACATCAAAAATATCTAAACTTACGACAAAATCTCAAATCAAAGAGCAACGGGTGTCTGGGAGCAACGTCCGGCATGCCGGTGTCCGGCGTGAGTGACGACGTGGCTGGAGTGGGAAGCAGCGGCTGTGGGGTGACTGGTCAGCACTGCAGCAGGGTCGCACTCGCAGCAGCGGCTGGAGGGAGCAGCGTCCGGCCGGCGTGGCGGCAATGGCATCCGGCGTGAGTCGCGGTGTCAGGGAGCAGATTGTGCAATTGTGTGTGAGGACTGGAGTGCGTTGTGGATTGTGGTGAGTAAAACTGAAAATTAGGGATTTAGATTTAGTCATTTAATTTAGGTGTGAAAAATTGAAATTGAAAATTAAGGATTTAATTTCGGTTCCTCGGTTTCTACCCGGTTCGGTTTCGGGAGTATCAGAACCGAAAAATGAAGAGGGGTTAGAACCGGCCCCAGTGCCGGCACCACAAATATCGGTACTCGGTAGTACCGCGGTGCCGCGGTTCCGGTCGGAACCGAGAACCGTCCCCAAATAGGGCTTCCCCATCCCCAATTAAAAAGAAAAGAAAAAAGAAAAAAGAAATTTAAAAAAAATATTATGTACCATGTAAATGATTGAGTGCATGTGCTTATGTGCTCGTGCATGTCAAAACCTGTAATTGAAAATGAAATTTGATAACCTTGGGTTCCCACTTTGCTTTGACTTTTGTGCTTTTATAATTATCGAAGCATGCAATATCAGTACTTCATCTAATTAGGAATTACTACTTAAAGTAGATTCTTCTTCTACTTTAACATTTTTCGGAATTGGATTTCCAAACTTTCCCTTGGTTTTAATTGAGTGATTGAACCTTACATTGTACTATAATTGATTCCTCAAACTTTCATCCGCTTTAGTTTATATCCGCAAATATTTTGTCACTATATGAAATTGACTCAATCAAACACATGAATTCAACAGAATAAAAGTTGAAACTGATACTTTATATGTATTTGTATGATGTGAAATTGGTATACAAATTCTATAGGATTAATTTATTTTTGTTTGTATGTATTGAGGTGGAGGAAGAGGAAGTCGCACCACATGAATATTATGAAATGGAGTTTGTAGGAATTAAAGAAGAAACATAAGGCGCAAAAGAGAAATTAATTTGATGAGCAGTGGTCACGTTGAGTTAATCAACAAAATGCTCTTTGTTTCAGGAAAAAATCATGGGGCGGCTGTTAACTTTTATTCTTTTCCACCATTACTTTAATTTAATTTTCCGGTGTCGGCTGAATCAATTCAAAAACCACGCATCTAAACACGTTTTTTTCCACTGCATGAGTTGGCCTACTCCTTATTTTCAAGCCATGCATTAACTATTTCCTCAACGCAGTCGCCTTTTTCATTCTAAGATACGCCCAACTTTGTTTAATTTATTGACTATTTCTTTCTTGTACATAAAATACCTATCCGATCGATCGAGTAATATTATCATTATGATTGTGTACATGAATATATATATTCTTATCTAAACAATAATTAAAAAATTGGATTTTATTAGTGAACAAGATCATAATTATGTATAGGCTACATATATATCATGTCCCATTTCGAAGATATATAGGCTACCGTGATTGACCAACAGGATGACCCCAGAATGCCCCTTTTTCACTACAAAAGCAACTCTCCCCTTTTCTTTTTTCTCCCCATCTTCTTGACCTTGTTTACACACACATTATTTTTTTATTAGTAATATATAATCCCTAGGAATGGCAATCAAGAAACTAAGTATCCGAATCTTGGGAAATTAGTTTCAAAAAGGTCATCCTTTTTTAGATGGATGGGTCCGATGGGAGTTGGATCAGTAGATCTACATCAGGAGTACTTTACAAATTAATTGTATGTCTCTAAATATAGAATATTGCGCGAAATGTATATTCATATCAAATTAAAATAACTACTTTTTATTTGTAAAATTAATATTAGAAATTTTATATATCAATCCACTAACCACCATTGTATACTATTCCTCGCTGCACTACCCGAGAAATTCATAGATAATTATTGCATTTAGATTATTTAGCAATTATAATATAATTTTGAACTCGTATTAATTTTAACATCGATTTCAACAATTTTTCGACAATGTACAGTAAATTCTAGCATGTCCAACCATTTTTTAAGAGTCTATTCTCTTTAATCGTAAATTGATCATTAGAAAATAAGAAATTTAGAATACAATCAAAAGAGGTGGAGGATTGCAATTGCATGGTATTGTTGGATAGATTCTCTGCATTGTAATGTTGATATAATATTAAATACTTTTGAATTGGATGATTATACTAAATATGATAGTTTTATCATAATTAAATGTTAGTATTTTTTAAATTATTCATTTTTTGTATTATATAAAAATTACTATTTGTTTATTGTTATGATTAACTGTTGTATACTTGGTTAACCGGTCCAATTTTTTGGTTAACCGGTATAACGGTTAATGGTCTTTATTTTATAATACTTTTTAGCGGTTAACCATACCGATAAAAAATCATATGATCGATTTTTTTATATAACAAATGGGCGGTTAACCGAACCGTGCTCACCCTTAGACAATAGTAGCCAACTTGGTTAAAGCAATTAAAAGTTTAATGGAATCCACCAAAAAAAATTATAAAAAATTGTCCGTATTTCTTAAAATTCGTCCGTATTTTATAAAATCCGTTCGTATTTCTCAGTTATATGTCCGTAAATAAGAAAATTGGCCCGTTGTTTAGCCACGTCAGCCGACATTTCAAATTAAAAAAAAAAAACGGTTGAAACGACTTGGTTATCCGCCCGTAAATTGTACTTTTTTACGATCAGGTATCTCTGGGTCTCCAGCGTAAATTGTACATTTTTACGGGCGGATTTGACAGTCGTTTTAAAAGTTTAATATCATAAAAAATAAAAGAAATATCAATATGTTCTCTCATTTATAATCATTTAAGTTATGATTATACTAATTCACCAACTATTCTTACACTTTTCTTACACCACTGTACTTGTGTAAGAAAAGTGTAAATTTTTTGACAAAAACAAGCTAACCCATCAACATTCAAGGGTAGAAATGTCATTCTGGTTATGTGGTGCATATTTCTTATGACTTTGGGCAAAAGTAATTTTTTCTTTTGAATTTGGTCAAAAAACCCATTACCACTTGTTCTTTTTATATATTTTGAAGTAAATATAGTATATACCTAGACAAATATTTACGTTAGACCAATTGTTTGCCGCTCTTATTCTAAGCCATGAGTCGAGCGAGGGGGAGCCAAAGGCGAACCCGGAGCGAGCGCTAAAAGCATAATTATTGCCAGTCTCATTATCTATATATTAATTATCGACGCCGAAGGCGGAGCCGTGTGTTGTTTGCCGCCCCCTATTATTGTTGTCGGTTTCATTCTTTATATATTATAATTGGGCCGGGCCTAACGTTAGGCCGACCTAACGTAAATGTGCCTCACCTACCTAATACCCTACATGGAGAAAGGTTCAAGTAGTTACCATTTTTAATGATAGAACAAAGAATAAAAAAATTATGAATTCACCTTGAAAATTTACAAATTCATCGGAAAAGTTTGTGAATATAAAAAGACAGAATTTTTATTGTGTTCAAATTCCATGAAATGCGAAAAACTCTATAATCTGAGTTTTTAGATCCACAAAATATCCCGACAAATTCACGAACTTGCACAGTGAATTCATGATTTTTTCTGATTCTCTCTATTCTTAAAAGTCGTTTTTACGTTAACACCTCCTCCCCAACCGTACCCTAATATATATAAGTATCATTTTATACATAAGATTATTTTTTAATCACAAATTAAATATTACGCTATATTTCTAGCCAAAAAATAACCCTCGAGTTTACCTTAATTCACTTTTTCTTTTAAAGTTTTAGTTAATAAATGGTTAAATATTATTTGTAGTTCAAAAAGTTCCAAAGGAACTAATGTTTTGTGGGACAAATATCGCGCGTATATATATGCTTCTGTAATATTGTCATATCGTTTATACTATATATATATAGATAAAACATAACCAAATATTAGTATATAATTATTTTTCAACATTTTTGCGATGATTTCATGAAAATCAAATTTCATTCGAATACTCTAATTTTCGGATGATGTCCCAAAATATTTTCAATTGGTGGTTCACACTATGTCGATCTCAAAGAAATGTCATGATCACCACACTTATTAATTACTATTCCCTCCATTCATGATTCATTTACAACATTTTCATCGACACACGATTTAATGATTTTGTTGACTTTAGTTAGTATAATATATTGGAAGTTGAAAAAATATAAAAAAATGAGTTGAAATGTTTCTATAAATGTAAAGTAACAAATAATTTGTGGGCGAACGAAAAATAAAGATGTAGCAAATGAGTTGTGGAATAATGAAGAAAAAGTGCTGAGCTGAGCATCATAACCAATGTCGGGGCAGAAAATTCAGACTCTGTGCAAATCTTTAAAATTAGGCCCTTTATTAATTAATAAAAAATATAAAGAAATATAAAAAGTATTTTTTATCAACTTACATAATAAAGAAATGAAAATTAATATATTTGGATGTTGTTTAATGAGTTTGTGTATTATTGGATTGTTGGTCTAATTTTATCATAATTGAATTCATATGTACATAACAAGAAAATATATATTTTAAAATTTTAAAACTGAAAAAGGATAAAAAAACAACTAATAATAAAAGAACGTTAAATTTTATTTGGACCCTTCAAAGGTCTAAAAAAAGAATAGAGTAAAATAAAATAGGTGCACAATAAAAATTCGATCCAATTGCTTAAAATTTGGAAACATAAGAAATTGGCAAAATGAAGCTAAAAGCAAAATCTAAAAAAAAATTAATATAAAATAGCTACAAAATGCAAAAATCTAAATTCTTCCGGTAAAATGAAGCTTATGTGAAGATCTAAAACTCCATTGCCAACTGAAGTTAATGTGAAAATCAGAAAAAAGAAATGGCAAATTGAAATAGAAACATTAACAAGAACTCCATTGCCAACGGCTTGAAATAGCTTGTGTATAAGTATATAACCATATACATATCTATATATATGGAACTAAATATTTTGTGGACCCTTGATTTTCTGAGGCTTTGTGCCATCGCCCATCTTACACACCTAAAACATCGGTCCTGATAACATTAATATTATAAAGTATTGATGATACCGTATAAATCTTCAAAGTCTAAATATTACTGATATTATTTCAAATTTAATTTGTTGTTTGCGTTTATCTTTTTCTTCTAAATATTACTAATATTATCGCAAAATATTCAAATATAATTTGTTATTTGCCTTTATCTTTTTCTTCTTAATGAGAATAGTGTACTATATTTATACATAGGGATCAGTAAAACAACAACTTCAAATGGCAATGTCAGCAAAACGCTAATGTCAATCAAAACAAAGAATAAATCTAAAATATCTCTCGTTTAAGACAAAAGGGGAGTTGACTGAGATTTTCGTTGACCATTACCAAACGCCCACGTGGCTTACTGATGACATAGAAAATTTGGGCCACGGGTAGGTGTGGAAAAACCTTTTTCTCGATTTTTTGTGTCGCAATTTTTATTGATTTAATTATTTATAAATACACAAATTTGTTGGAATACATGAGCTTCACCAAATTTGAAATTTTGTTTAAGTCTAAAATTTATTGGACAATAACTTAATTGCTTGAAGTTCGATTAACAATTCAAAATTATTGTTAGAAAGCTCTTTTAATGCATCCTTCTTTAATATCTTAATCATCGAAAATGTTCGAAGAATGACTTAAAAGTCACTTTATTAAAAATTTAGATAAACATATTTTTATTAGAAATTGAATTTTATGTATCATATACCATTGTAGTTATCATTGAGAATTTTCTAACGGTAGGTTCAAAAAGCACATCGGACTCCGAAGAGTCAAGGTATTGTCCAACGAGTTTTGGAGTTATGCCAACTTCCATAATTTTGTAAAGTTTGTATTTTTTGACCAACATAATACATAAAAACATGTTCAAAAAATTAAAATTTAGGCAAATTTTGTGTATTTACAGTTACAATTAGTTAAACCTTTTTATTTTTTTTGAACATATTAATCCGTTATGTTTCCAATTTTAATATTATTAAATTATAATTTACTAACTCAATTAGAGTTTATAATTATTTTTTTTATATAAATTTTTATTTAATTATTAATTGTTAAGTTAAATAAAATCACAATCAGGATATAGTCACTAATTTTTAAGTTAAAACCAGTGAGGCAAGACAAACCATCCCACGAAACAAATTATGTGGTTATGCGAAGAAAAACAAAATGGGACCCAGACTTGTTGAGAACCATACATGGTTTATTTTATTATTAATCATATGATTTCGTACCGTCAAAAAAAGGTTGGCGATATAATCTAAATTGAAGTTACTTGTAATATGTAGGTAACACAATTAAAGGGCATTAAATAATGATTATGCTATGAATAAGAAGTCATGTAGGATTGGAGTCGTGCAGGAAGGGATTCTAATTTCAAGGGACGCTTTTTCTTTAATTAATTAAATTATTACGTGGAGCCATAAGTCCATGACATTATATTTATGGATTTGTCAAATAACGCACGCTATGACTTTCAATTCCCTCATAATTCTACAAACTTCAATGTCATTTCTCTCAATTTCAAATCCCTTAAAGACCCACAATCGATTTCGTTGATTTTAACTTTTCTTTGATGAGAGGATCACTGATATAGCATTTGATTCGCCCATGCAATTTGGAAGTACGTAGAAGAAATACAAAATGTCCAATCAATCATTTTTATTTTTCAACCTATTGAATTATGATGGTATATATGTTGTTGGCGTTTTGTTTTGTTCTTTTACAATGTATAAAATACAATATAGTATTTTGTATTAATGTAATGTTTTTCTACTAAATTGGACATATGCCCACCCTATAGTACGTATACGTAGCTAGCTGCAGGGGATTAAAATTGAATAACTGAAATTGATTTGTTTTTTGAAAAAAATAATTAGTTTTAAACGCTAAACAAACGGAAATAAGTGCACGTGGCGTGTAAAATATTATTATTAATGAAACAAAAATTTAACAATATGGAACTTTATCTGTTTTAGGTATAATTAAACCTAGAGTCTAGACACGTTTAGCGCATCATGTAAATGTAATTGCCAGATTGAACCTCCTGGAATTACATAATTTCATCTCAACGTCGACGTAAGAATCTAATTTTTAATATTAAAATAAAAATATAAAAATTTAATACTCCATCCGTCCCACTTAAATATGTCTGTTTTCCGTTTTGGTTTGTGCCACTTAAATATGCATGTTTCCTTTTTTAGAAATGGCTCACCTTACTTTTACACTTAGCAACACCTTCTTGTAGGACCCATTATCTATTAACACTATCTTTACACTTAACATGTGGGACTCAAACTCCACTATAATGAAAATCAACAATTAATATTTTTTTAAAACCTGCATCGAGTCAAAACAAGCATGCTTAAGTGGGAATGCAATAGCAATTCCCGTGGTCCATGTGATGAGGAGTCCAAATTTGATGAAGCCATTGACTTGAGAGTTAATTTCGTGCAACTAATTAACATCTCATATTTAAACGAGGAGAGCTATTTTCCCATCACAACCAGACTTTGGATACATTAAACAAACTAGGAGAAGATAAGGGTATCATTTTCGCCATCCTCGACATTTTATATAAATATACTCGAAATTATTTGGACTCCGTGCACCCCTTGATTGTACATGTGCCACTAAATGGCCGAAACTAATGAAATGATAAAACTAAATTAAATACAGCCTTTTTTCAATCTACATTACAATATTAGTAAAATCTGATCTATATATGATGTTTAGCTAGATTATAAGTGGGACTGAAATTACACTCATGGTCCTCAAATAAATGCAACTACGCATGCTTTTATAATTAATTGATGGCGACGTTGAAATATTTTAATAGCATGCATCTGCCACCTAAACTTGTGATCAAATTGTTAATTAGGTCTTGATTGGATTTGTCATGCAAGAGTTCACCTTGACCTTTCAAGTGTTTATATATCTAGCTAGCTTTATCATGAACCGGCCCAACCACATATATACTACATTATGACGTAATTAAATCATCATAATTTTCATTACTATAATCAAATTAATAACTGATAATATATTATCCAAAAACAAAATATCATGTTATATCATCATGCCAAGATATTAATGATGGTTTACTGCCATGTTCAAATAATACATTTATAGGATTGGGGTCTAATAAAAAATAATCAATCCTTACTTGTTAACTGTCAACCAAACATTATTATAATATACCAATCTCTAGTTAATTTTTAACATTATTTTAACTCTAAGGTGTTAGTTTGAAATCCCTAGGTACGGCATAGTCTAGATCAAAGAAAAATAAAACTAGACCCTTTGATTAATGGGGGGAAGTCTTCGAGCTGTTAAAAAGTAGTACTGCATAGGCATTAAACTTAATTTATACGGAGTACTACGCAATATAATACTCCCTCAGTCTCGTCGATTTTGAGGCGTATTCCTCTTTAGGTGTCCTACTGATCTTGAATCGTTTTATTTTTATGAAATTTTTATTACACAAATAACTTTAAATAATATATATTCATATCACCATTTTATATCACTTTATACCATTTTTCAAGTCTCTCGCAAAATCATATGCTCAAATGCAAATGCCATAAAATCGGCGGGACGGAGGGAGTACTTTATATTTATTTGATCATAAATTTTCCTGTGTGAACAGACATCCGGAAGTGACATTTATAACGAACAAAAGTGACATTTGTTTTCACTGTATGACTAAACAATTTATAAAACACTAGTTTCTAATGGTAACTTTTTCCCATCAAATTTTCTCACCTCTCTTCTCTCTTTTCTTTATATTTTTCACATAAAAAACTTTCATCAATTTTTCTCTCTCCTCCCACTGACCCACTCCTTTACTACAACACTCTGATCTAATCTAACTATTAAGGTTGCATTCTCTTTGATGGAAAATTATCATGTGAAAAAGAGGGATAAGAAAACATTTTGCCTTTAAATTTTTCCTTCTTTTCCATCCTCTTGTCTAAGAAAAAGAATTTTACTCTTTCTTCCTCCTCCTTTTCATTCCAATGGAAGGATAATATTTTCACTCCTTGCAAGTGGGATAATATTATCCTCCCATTTGAGTGAAAAGGAGGGGAAGAAAGAGTAAAACTCCCTTTTTTAGAGAAGGAGATGGAAAAGAAGGGAAAATTTAAAGGTCAAATGTTCTCTTTTCCCTCATTTTCCCATGATAATTTATCCATCAAAGAGAACGGAGCCTTAAGGGAAAAAGTATTCCACCAAACATAAACACATAAACATTCGGATATCAGTTTTATTTTTTGTTTTCTATTTTTTTTTTCTTCTTTATTTTCAAAAATAATTAATACATATCAAATTAAAAATAATAATAAGAGTTTTAATTTGCTATGTAATATATAAAAATTAATTTTAAGATAATAAATTTACACAACTTAAAAAGTTCAAATAAATTATTTTCTCACCCCTCTTTCTTATATTTAACTAATCGTATTATAAAAATAATCTTTATTTCTTATTTTTATTACTTCCTTTCAATAAAAAAAAAACATTTTTGTTTGCTTTATTATTTTTGTTTTATTTTTTATTATTTTAATTTCAAAATATATATTTGTTTGATTTTATTTTATTCGCCGTACATCTTCTTTCTTCGGTTCTCTTTTCATTTCTTTATCTGCACGGATTATTTTTCTTTTCTATTTTGATCTATTTTAGTTTTTAGGTTATGTTTTTCATTTAAATAGTTTATGCTAGATATATTTTTTTTGATAATTTTGTTGAGAAGTCCTCCATTTCAAAATGTAAGTCTTTTGACCATATTTTCTTATTTTTTTCATTATGTAAGTCCTTTTTGGCTTAATTCTACATTAATGACCTATATTTCAATGAATATTAATTATAAATTTATTACTTGAATGGAATAT
>JAYJMF010346806.1:0-11868 GCA_036873715.1 Salvia sclarea
ATCTCTTTCTTCCCCAAAACGTAAGAACCCTAACTCTTAGGTTTCTGAAATCTCAAATTCGACGCACAAATTTCGAGCTGCCGCTGCTGCTCAAGTGGAACAACAGTAGCAAGGACGACAAATCCGGCGGGAGCCACAGATTCCCCTCGCATCCTCACCGCTCCGCCGCTCAATTCTCCGCTTCGTGATTTCGCGCCGCCGCGGGCGGCGAAAGGGAAGGAGTCGACGGCGGAGCTCGACGACGAGTTTGAGCAGCTGGCGCAGCTTCGGGAGGAGATGCCGAATCGTTATTGCCGCCGCAATTGGTGGTCGAGGTGGATGGCGTGATCGCGTATCGAAGAAATCCTCTGAAAAATTTGGATTTTCTCCTCCGATCGCGCGCTCATCCAATTTGGAATTCAGAATCTCCGATTCCGCCGGAGATTTCGATGTATACCGTTTAAGATCTTCATTCGCCTCTCCTCCGGCGAGGTTTGGCTTCTCCTTCGGCTTAGAAGGCAAACGATCCGTCGGCGCCGCCGGCGAAATTTACGACGTGTACCGTAGAAATCCGTATAAGAAATCCGCATTCGCGGCTTCTTTGTCGCCGAGGCCGAGCTTCTTCAATTCAGAAGAGGGCAAAAAATCGAAGCCAAAATTCGAGGGTTGGATTCGGGTGGAATAAGTGTGAAACAAGATATGTGGCAGCCAACTCGTTTTCAGGATGTGTCCTCATTTTGCCACCGCCCTATAGTTAATGTCCTTTGCAAATATTAATCTCATATTACTTGGTCTCTACATCAACGTGAGTGTGAATAGTAAAAATGGCATGTATGTTACATATATGGTTGCAGAATAATGCATGATAGTCTCGTCTCGTACTTATATACCTCCAATACATGCTATTCTCGTCTCACCTCGTTGGAGCGTTGCATGGTTGCCTCGTTAGAATAATGCTTGGTCGTCTCGTCTCGTCTGTATGCAATATAGTTGTCTCCAATACATGGTAGTATCATCTCATCTTGTCGGTACGCTATATGGTTACCTCCAATACACAGTAGTCTCGTCTTGTCTCGGATCGTCGATACGCTACTCGTGAAAAAATATCAATGTGAAATTCATAATTATTTTATTTCAAATTTTTAATTTTTGGTCAAATAAAATTAAATATTTTTTTATTCAATCAAATAAATTTGATGATACAACCATCACAATTTAAATGTGAATGTTTTGTTGTGTTGGAAGAATGCAAATATCCTTTTATAGATGTTTTCATTAGGTAAAATCCCATAAGAATTCAATGTGGGATAGATGTTAAGATGTTAAAAATAATTAAAATTTATTAGATTTTTATTTATCTTTTTAAAAAAAATTAGATTTTTTCGTTTGAATGAATAAAAAGGGACATGATTATCCTACATCAATTTTTTATGAGAATTTATCAAACTACAATCTATTTACAAAGATTTTGTTCCCTTAAGGAAAAAATTTACATTTAAATTATGTAGTGAGTAAATTAATATATATTTATACTAATAATAAAAGTGTGAATTTTACAAAATATGAAACCTATTCTATCCCTAGTACATAAATTATTTTAAGGTTAATTTGTAAACTATAGATTACATATATATCATGTTCAAGAGTAATGATAAGTTAAACTCAAAATTATTATAATACTATTTAATTCGGTTCACCTCAATTTAATGTAAAATCCTAATCTAAGTGGAGCCAAACTCAAATTTACTGTAATTCTATTCTATTGGTTCCTATCATCAATAATATTGTGAAACTACATATGTATATATTGTATGTGATAAAGTCTCATGCATGTCTTTTTATTTAATTATATTTATATTATTAGAGGCACATTTCTGTTAGGTCGGCCTAATAGTTAGGTCTAACATCAAAATAACTTCTTGCCTAGTGGGAAAGAACACTCTCCTAAATGGAGGCATGGGGCTAATCATTAGGTCAGCCTAACGCAATATTTATATTATTATAATATGCAATGCACAACGGAAAGTCATATTTATTTTTAAATTTTGACTTATATATTTTCATAAAATTCGCAGATAACTATGTCAATAGAAAGGGATTATTCAAGCCGTCCCATTAATTAATTATAATTTGTTGGTTAGGAGAATAGATGTATCTTTTTTATAGAGATTTTTATCTGATGAAGTTCAATAAAAGTTCGATGTGGGGTGAGAAAGTTTTGGAATTTAAAATAATGAAAAAATGCAAAAAACTACAAAATAGAGAATTGAGAATAGAGCACTTGGAGGGGTTTTGGGGATGATGTGGCGAAAATCCTAAATTTATTCATAATCTTCGTTTCAATATTTTTTAATTAGTAATTTAATCGATGATTATTTATTATATTTACATTATTAGAGTTTGGGAATCCTAGGACATGGTTTTGTATTTGGCTAGGTGATCTGTGTTTTGCGTGGTTGTTAATCATGAGTTTGTTAGGTAAGAGTTAAGATAGTTCTTGAGGGTGTATTGGGGATTTTGCACGTAATTTCATATATTTTTCTCTACAATTAGGGCTTCATTAACCGAACTTCTTCAAGAAAAAAATGATTTAATTTTAACCCTAAATTTTATGCCAAACTTACTTTCCTTGCAATCAACAATTTATAAATTTTAATATAAAAACATAAAAAGAATACCATTCTCAGTCAAATTCAATATTAACACTTAAAGAACTATTCCCCCTTCACGAATTATTTGCCACATTTTCCTTTTTCGTCCGTTCACGAATCATTTGCTATTTTCCATTTTTCATACCCCTCCCTCCGGTCCACCAAAAATATGCCTTATTTTGGATGACACGGGTTTTAATAAAAATGTTGGTAATGTGTGAGTGAAGAAAAAGTAACTTTAAATATGTAGTTGATATTGAGAGTTGTGTGTCTCTTACTACTATAAATAAAAAGTGATATATTTTTTGTAGACATCCAAAAAAGGAAATTGAGGCTTATCTTTGGTGGACGGATGGAGTAACATTTTTAACTCAAATACAATTTTTTAATTCTCAATACACAATTTCAATATGAATTAAAAAAATTATTAAAACTCGTACCGGTCAAAATATGGCAAACAAATCATGAACGGAAGGAGTAGCTTTCAATATTCATAAAAGAAACACCATAAAACTATTAATTCATTACCAACAAAACTAAAATACTAGTACAACTCTTCGGAATACACCAAATTCAAAATTAGAATTAGGCATGATGAGCCCGCATGTTCAGTTAAACTGGTTTCTAGGTGGCAGATTTGTTACAATGAATTTGGTTCGAGTCCTGGCAATCGCAGTCTGTGAGTTTTATTCCTCTAATGTGAGGAATAACTCATTGTGAGAACCAGACACTATTCTTCCCACCTAATAGGCCGTTGAGTTATTATAAATAATTTAAATCTCCAACATTTTTATCGGGCCGAAGGTAGGAGCCCTTGGGGCGAGGTAATCACCTTTTTACAGCAAGATTTAGGCGTGGCATAACAGTAGGTGTTCGTAAGGGCTGGGTAAGGTGGCTGGTGGCGGTCGTGCAAATATAGAATTGGGGCATATGTGATAAAACTATTAAACTAAGGTTGATATAAAAGACAAAAATTGAAAATAAAATAAAATAAAATTAAATAATAAATACTCACTTTGTCCCACTAGGCATAACATCATACTTGTGGGTATGAAGATTAAGATAAAATTATGTTTTGTGTATAAAGTAACAGAACCCACTAAGTTAACCAAATTTCTAAGATAAAATTATTTCTTTTTTGAATTTGTTCATTATTAATGGAACAACTTAAAATAAAAAGTATGTCATGTTTAATAGTATTATACTCTTCCCCAAAAAAATCTTCCTACTTCTTTTGAACATGAAATTTTAGAAGAGATCTAATGTTTAATAGCTTTAATAGTGTGGTCCACTAGTTTTAGTGCTTTAAACGACTTTATCTATTCTAAAATAGAGACCCACGTTGTGGACGTCATTTAATAATTTTTTTTACGCTAAAAAAATGATTATTTTTTAAATATTTTAATTAACTTAAATACATAAAGATCATGTTTTAAAGTTAAGGAATATTTATTATCATTTTTTCAAATGAATAAAATCTGTACGATAAATCCAGCATCGATTTCTCGCGGGTAATGAATAAAATAAGGTGCAACCAATATTAATGAGGTGGACTCCTATACATCAATGTATAAATATATCACCCTATAATATGTATTCCCTTCCTACCCCATCACCATTGATTACAAGATGATGTATATATACATCAATGTATAAGAGTTTTTGCTTTTGCCCGAATTTGGATTTGGTTTGGATTGGAACGTATGGACGGGATAATATTTTGTGTTTTTCTATTTAAATCGACGTGGTTTATTAAAAAATCGATGTATGGTAGGGATTCCTAAATTAATCATTTTCAAACTAAAAATAAGTTATTTAAACAACATTTTAGATCGATGTGTGGTAGTCGCCGAGACAAGACGCGTAGCGTAATCAATCGGGATGAGATCCATGAATTCATATTTGTTTTGAAGCCTCCATATTTATAATCATGAGTTATTGCACATTAATAGAATAATTATGGCCCCATTAATTCTCATAAATAAAAAGAAGAGCAAAAGGTTGTTTGTCTAATCTTATTTTAAAGAGAGTTTAAAAGCTTTAGCATAAAAATATTTTAATAATTGAATTTCAAGTTAGAAAGAGAATTATGATTATATAGGACGAGAAAATTGAAGAGATGAAATGATGAAGTTCTTAAGTTAACAAATTAAGAATATCATCAAAAATTGTGTTTTGGTATTGCATATTGCAAATGCATATAAGGTGGGATATATCTCAAGCAACGAGGGATGGCAATCGGGCACTGCGGGTGTGGATAGTGACTATCCATACCCATACTCATACCCACGAACTAAATGGATATTAAATTCTATCCACGAAGCTACCCATGGATACCAAACCTCTCTCAAACCCACCACCCACGGATATCCGCCGGGTGGCGGGTACCCACGAACCCACCACCCATCAGGTACCCGTCACCCGCTACCCGTTAGATACCCACTAACCCGCTAATTCGCGGGTATCCATTACCCCCACTGGATGGATACCCACTATCCGCGGGTATCCATCACCCACGAACTAGAATTTAAAGTTAAAATAATAAAAAATTTACCAAATAAACATATTGTTCGAATCCACATATATATTTCATCAAAGTTTAAATCCACAAATAACGAAGTTCAAATCGACATATTTCATCAAAATTCAAATCCACAAATAATGGGTAGCGTGTAATTCACGTGTATCTAGCGGGTATTTTTACGGATACTTTTTGCGGATATATGGGTGTCGCGGGTATGGATAGTAACTATCCATACCCACGAACTAAATGGATAGTATATTTTACCCACGAAGCTACCCATGGATATCAAATGCCTCTCAAACCTGCACCTATTAGGATCGGGTACCCGCGGGTATCGGGTAACAACGGGTAAATTGCCATCCCTACAAGCAACTAGTAAGTTGGACTGTTGATAAATGTAAATGAGACAATCAATAAATAAAAATGAGATTTTTTTTTTTAAATACGAATAAGACTTCATATTTGTAAACGAGATATATAATTACAAATGGAAAATGCAACATTTGTAAGACGTTAATGAGACTATCTGTTATAAGTATACAAGATAACAATGAGAATCACCAAATAAAAATATATATTTCCAAAATGCTAATAAGACTCTCTCCCATTATTTTGGGGTGATGTATACATAGATTGGGGTCACAAGAATTTTAGTGAATACATATGTGGAACTAATATGTATATATTACATTAATGTGTAATTATCTTGAATTGGCTATATACATCATAAATATCGTAAGAAAAATATTATGACAATATATTATAACTTATAAAAGATGCCATAATACCAATGTGAGAGAATATAACGTATCGTTGTATGTAGCTCCCCCTACACTCATCTATATATAATAGTTAGTAGTAATCACATTCTCATCACCTCACATTCTTATCAAAGAGCATGCAAAAGATGGCTCATTCAATGAGAGGGCGAAGATTGAGCGTTATCCTTCTCTTTTTCATTTTTCACATCTCGACTTTCGTCGCAACTCAAACACCCCATCCACTAGACCCCCTGACCTTGTTCGAGCTAAACCAAATTCAAACCCTTGTCAAAAAAACGCACCAAAATGCGACATTTCACTACACGGGTTTGGATGAGCCGGACAAACATGAGGTCCTCTCATGGGTGTCACGAGATCGGCCATCCGACTCCCTAATCCCACGTCGGGCATTCGTTATAGCACGTGTCAATTCCGAGAGCCATGAAATAATCATAGATTTGTCGAAGGGTTTGATCATATCCGACAAAATCTACCATGGAAATGGCTACCCTATGCTCAACAATGAGGAGCAAACCATTGCTAGCGAGTTGCCGCTCAAATACGCACCATTTAAAGCTTCAATTGCCAAAAGAGGTCTTAAATTGAGTGAAATAGTGTGTGAAGCCTTTACCATTGGATGGTATGGGGCTAAACATACCAAAAGGGTGGTTGCAGTAATGTGCTATTACATTGATGGCACAGTCAACTTCTACATGAGGCCTATAGAGGGCATTATGGCCACCGTCGATCTCGATAAGATGAAGATCGTCGATTATCGTGACCGTATGATAGTCCCCGTACCCAAAGCCGGTGGCACAGACTATCGCGAGTCTCAACAAAATCCACCTTTTGATAACGGTATCAATGGCATGACCGTGGTACAACCTGACGGGCCTAGTTTCACCTTAGATGGGCATCATGTTAGGTAACGCTCGAATTCTTGAATCTTAATTCCGTATAAATTATTTAAAATATTGATGATGTTATTTCATACACGTGTTATTCTGATATGTTAGGTGGGCTAATTGGGATTTCCATCTATCTTTCGACATGAGAATTGGTTCTGTAATTTCCCTAGCATCAATCTACGATCATGAATTGGAAAAATATCGACGTGTGCTATACAAAGGGTATGTATCGGAAATGTTTGTTCCATACCAAGATATAAGTGAAGAGTGGTATTTTCGAACATTCCTCGACAACGGTGAGTTTGCACTAGGCATATGTGCGATGCCATTGCAACCATACACAGATTGTCCCGAAAATGCAGTGTTTTTGGATGGTTATTACACTACAAGAGATGGAAATCCGGCGAAAACATCTAATGTTTTTTGCATCTTCGAACGCTACGCCGGCAATATAATGTGGCGCCATAGCGAGGCAATGCTTCCCGGCGTCGAAGTTGCGGTGAGTCAGGCTAACCTTTCCAAATTTAGATTATATACTACTTTACTTATTTTATTTTTAAGGATAATTTAGTGATTATTGTAACAAAAGAGCAACCCAATAACTCTTACGAATTAAAGGGACATCCATTTGATTGTTTATGGCATTACAACTTTTAAATTTAATTTCTACATTGTAACTTTTATATTGCATATATGATGTAGGAAGTGAGACCGGATGTGACACTTGTTGTGAGAATGGTATCGACTGTGGCCAATTATGACTACATAATTGATTGGGAATTCAAGCAAAGTGGCTCAATCAAAATCACAGTAAGCTTTATCAGTTTGTAGTATGTATTCGTGAAGTAAAATACAAAAAACGATTGTTTAACTTAAGTCTCCCCTCCATGTAGGCAAGTCTATCGGGAATTCTCTCAGTCAAGGCAACACCATATACTCACAAGGACCAAATAAAAGAGGAAACCTATGGCACCCTAGTGGCTAAGAACATAATAGGGACAAGACATGATCACTTCATGAACTTTTACCTCGACCTAGATATCGATGGAGAGGCCAATTCCTTAACAAAAGCCCATCTGAAAACAATGAGCTCTGGTGGCCGCTCGCCTAGGAAGAGCTATTGGAGCGTTGTCGAAGAAGTGGCAAATACCGAGTCGGACGCCAAGATCCAAGTAAATTCAGGGGCAACTGAGATCATAGTTGTGAACCCCAACAAGAAGACCAAAGTTGGGAACAACATTGGCTACCGTTTGGTCCCGGGATCGGTAGCTGGTTCATTGTTGCAAAAAGATGATTACGAGCAAATTCGAGGTGCATTTAGTAACTATCATGTTTGGGTTACTCCCTATAACAAATCTGAGAAATATGCAAGTGGGCTCTATGTTGATCAGGCTCATGGAGATGACACCATAGCTAAATGGACCCTCAGGTAATAATAATAATAATGATGATGATGATGATGATGATATTGGATTTTTTTTTTTTTTTTACATTATCTGCATCGTATTGCGATCAGGAACTTTTTTAAAGTTGAATATGTCTTAAAAATCCCTTTAATATGTTTTTAAATTGAATTATTTGCGATTTTAATGCAGGAATCGAGATATTAAGAACAAGGATATAGTGGTGTGGTACACATTAGGAGTGCATCATGCACCAGTACAAGAAGACTATCCGATTATGCCAACATTGAGCACTGGTTTTGAGCTGAAGCCTGCCAATTTCTTTAACTATAATCCAGTTCTCAAAATCAAGACATTTAAACCCTTAAAACGGGTTATTGCATCTTGAATAAAAATTTGTATTAAGTCAACAGTGAATGTTCAGTGAGTTTGTTGTGTCTTTAGTTTCAATGCATCTTGAGTGAATAAATATTTGTATTGAGTCAATAGTGACATTAGTTTCACTAAAATATATTGTGTTATGTACTATTTCATGCATCTGAATAATTTTTATTTTATTTTGAGTAAATAGTAAAGTTTACTTACGTGTGTGTATATATATATATATCCAACTAAAGTTAGACATCAGTTTGTTCGAAAATAAATTTTATTTGTATCAATATGTGCAAAAAGGTGCATGTTATTAGTTTTTCTCATGCACCATGTTTGATAGCCAAATAAAGAGCAAAATGGCTAATCTAATCTTTTTTTTTATAATTAAATTACAAAAATTTAAAGGCCGCGTCACAGAGGACTCGAACCCGAGACCTTTGGCCTCAAGTATTAACCTCTTATCACTAGGCCAACACACACACGTGTTGGCTAATCTAATCTTGTTGTTTAGTAGGGTAGTTAACTCATCATGGAAGCCTGAATAATAAACTCTAAAATTGTTGCTCTTCTGCTTAAACATCAAAAGCATTGGATAATGGAGTAATTGAACAATTTCAAGATAGTAGGGTATGCTACACCAGAAAAAAAAAAAAGATTTTATTAAAGATAACGAAGTAAATTTAGAATTTAATCTAGCAAATAATCAAGGCTATCAAACTCCTAACTTATTTAGTACACAAATTCTCGGCGTGAGGCCGCATCCGCACCTGCCCAAAACCTATGGGTCGGCCCAAATCTTATTCACTAGAAATTGAGAGCGCCCAAACTATATGTTACTCCCTCCCCTTTCCCATTTTAATTGGCATGATGTTTTTTGCACGTCAATTAAGAAAATGCTTATTTGTAGTGAAAAACTAACACGGTCCATGAATTTGTGTGTTAATTGATTGTCATTTTGGGAAAGGATCAATTTTGAATTAAATTCTAAACCTGACACAAAACTACAATTTTGATTCCTAAATAATAGAGATATCTAAGTCAGTTAGCTAGTGTGTTTTTGTTGTGCAATTTCTGTGGATTTGATAACTTGCCAGTTTTACTTCCAGTTATTTGTTAGGAAAATAGACGATCATTAGACTCTCTTTATTGACTTTTGCATGCACTTTGATGTTTCACCACTGACTATTTTTGAACCATACATGCCAGTGAACTCTTTTTATTGAACCATTACTATTTTTGAGTTAGGCTCTCTTTGTTGAACCAAGTATTAGTATACCTAATATTTGGCTGGTATATCTTATTATAACATGCTTATCTTAGAGATATAAATATAAAAGAAGGTGAAATAACAGAATACAGACTTCCGGAAATAAATATTAATAACCATAAATTATAAAGGTGTGCGTTCTTCTTTCTAGCTAATGTTTATTTTATATATATTCAATATCTAATTTTTTCTTCCCAATATAGGGCCTTACTCAACTTAATTTCAAGTAATATGGATTTTATGTTATACGCTTCATGAAAGAGATAGTAAAAGATTTTGAAAATCAAGATTCAATTTTGAAGTCCTCATTGGTAAGTGAATGTGTACATAAATTTTAGTGTAACAATAGTAGTTACTTATAAATAAATTTTTCCACCTTTTTTGTTTATTGTTTCAAAAGGACCGGTATTCTAATAGGTGAAATTGCTGAGGTTTATGAGGATTGGGCTGCCTGTGTGATTGATGAGGTTCGTAAAATTATATTTGTACACAGTATTTGATTTTCTCACACACAAACAAAAGTTCAGATAAGTCACTAATATTTATGTAAGATGTACCCGGATGGGTCCTACGTCAATCATGTCAAATTCATTTAATATGAATTAATAAGAAAATTGATTGATCATTGTTAAATTTTGTTTTATTAGAAGATGCTCTATAATTTTTTTTAATAAGAAAATTGATCATTATTAAATTTTGTTTTATTAGAAGATGTTCTATATTTTTTTTCTAACTTATATATTTTCAACTTTATCGCTTTGTAGATTGATATGTAAATGCAAGTCGGTGTTGATACAAAGTTTCTATTCATCTTGTATACAAATTTTCTATGGTAGAGGTTTTCAGTTTTATTGGTAGACTTTATATAATTAGTAATTTAAATGTTGGATGTATATGGATATTGATTTCGACTTTAAATATTGGATTATATATGAATTAATATATTATTTTTTTTATAAAACATTGATTCTACACCCAAAGTGATTAAATATACCTTCATAAATGTTTGTTTAATGAAAGAAAAAAGTAGTTGGTCATCAGCTATCTCGACGTGGTTGGTCGATTACCTCACATCGTTAGCCAGCTCAAGGTCGTCGCCTACCGACTTTCTTCCCCTTACACTTTTCTGACAATAATAGGAATTTGTGAAAAACCAAGGAAAACTTGCTAGTATAAAAAATATATTACCCTTCATTGAAATTATATAGGTCATAAAAATGAATGAAACTAGCCAAGACTGCATTTTTAACTGAAACTTAAAGAAAGGCATTTGCAACAATTAAAAGATTTATTACTGCATGGAAATGTTGGTCTGCATGCATGATTGACGTCCAAACACAAAAACGTGAAAGCATGTGAAAAAACAAAAGAAATATGAAAAAAGACAAACGAAAATTATCTTTCATCAAAACAATGCGTATGATAATATGGGAAGAAATTGTCCATTTCCAGCTCAATAGAATGAAAATAAATATTAATAAACATTAGAGCATGGAGTTTATAATCGGTTTATGAATTAATTTAATTTTTCAAAATAATTTGATCACTCGGTTGTCGCGTCGATTAATATTTCCAAATCGTTTCGGGAACAATTTTGTCGTTTAAGATCTCCATTAGATTTAATAATTATAGAAAAGGAAAAACATTTCTATAGTTATCTTCCTAAAGAAATTAATAGCCGTCATTCGCTATTGTATCCCGCGTTTGTCGCGTGTTTGATTAATAATACTTCTAAATTATTTATGAAACAAATTTTCTTCCAACATAAATATTTGCGTTAAGCCTAGGGATGGCAACGGGTCGGGTTTTTGAGGGTACCTGCACTTACCAAACTCTGCTAGGTCGGGTTTGGGTAAGTATGAAATGGGTTTGAGGCGGGTATGGGTTTGGAGACTAATACCCGTGACGGGTTTGGGTCGGGTTTGAGAAATTAGCTATGGGTACCCGCTACCCGAACCCGTTTACATATAATATAGATTTTATATATATGTTCACTTTTTATA
>JAYJMF010346827.1:0-11866 GCA_036873715.1 Salvia sclarea
TAGATATATAAAAAACCTATATATATATATATATATATATATATATATATATATATATATATATATATATGTGCAGTGAGGAATTCCAAGTTGATAGAAAAAAAAGAAATGGGGTTTTGACAAGTGCACCGACACGGCTGAAACGCTCTGAGGGAGGGGCCGCATAAGGACATGTTTTTAGGTCACAAAAAACTACTGCTCCATCGACAATGTCAGCCACACCCAGGGACCATTTATCCCATCTTCTTTCCAAATTTACTTTTATTCATCTAATAATTAATTAATTCATCATTCATATAATATACAGTTATTCTACTTCAGCTTTTACCAAATTATAATACTGTAGTAAACAAATTCATTCATCACAATTTACGCTGTACAAGGTCACCAAGATGAGGCAAACTAAACATATCATATTTTCATATATTTGCCTAGAAAAACTTATCTATTATATATGTGTACAAATATACATGCTATGGATCTGCATGTCCATCCAAACTGTACAAGTAATTTCAGAATAATAGTGTGTATATATATATATACTGTCATACATTGCATGCTTTATCCATATTGTACACTCAACTTTAATATATTATACTATAGGGAAAATTGCATCACTGTAAAATTATGAACTATACGTTAATTTTGATTTTTCTCATAAATTAGAAAGTTGGCGGCTAAATATACATATTTTTATCATTTCTGGAAAAAGCTGACTCAGCATTACTTTCCGACGTACAAAAAGGCGGGATTTTGTGGACGAAAGAATATACTATACGTTATCGTTTACATTTTCTCTTCCTAAAAAGAAACAAATAAAATCCAGGATTGTGAACCTTAATACTTTACTGTATGTGTTTAAAAAGGAGAGAATACGTAAACAATAACGTAAACACTTTCAAAACTGCGTTGTTTTGTACGTTGGAAAGTAATTTCACGTCAAAAAAATCCGATGTCACGCCAACTTTAATTTGACCAAAATTTTAATCATGGTTCCAAAAATGATAAAAGAATATGTATTTATCCACCATCTATATATATAGTTTATGGGGAAAAAAAAAAGAACAGTATTTATATATAATACTTTATAGCCAATTTGCCTTATATTATAGATTTATGTGAATTATTGTATTGAATTGTATTGCTCTCTATAGAGAAACTGAGCTGTCGTTAAAAAATGTGCTACTACCAAAGGAGATAGTAAAACTGCTGATTAACAGCTTGCATTTTCTATTATTCTTTTTTTTTTTTTTAATTCTCTACACATTATGAATCATGTCGCGTAGATCACTTGTTAATTGTTAGTATGTACACAATTTACTTCGATTAAAACATATAGTTGATGTGATCATTAAGTCTTGATCATTAAGGAGAGAGCAAATTCTCTTTTGAAGAAATAAATAAATAAATAAAAGAGCTTATTTTTCTTCTCAGACTGAAAGGTTGAATAAATAATTTAGTTTCTTTTGTAATTGGATTTTCGTAAGAAAAACATAACTAAATCCACATGCTGTTTCAGTTTGACTACACATGTATCTTGAAATATTGGTTTTATACATTATTCATTTACTCATAATATTTATTGGAAGCAGAGAGACCTCACTTACGAGAATGAAATCGAATATGATATACACATCAATATCTATTAGTCAAAAGAATTATACTCCATCTGTCCCGCTCATATTGTTACGTTTCTTTTGGGCGTGGAATTTTAGGAGCTATTGTTTAGTAGTTAAAATGTGTTACTAATTGTGAGTCTTATTGATATTTTTATGATTAGTGTTTAGAATTAATTTTAATTCGTATTTTTTTTATTTTGAATAAATTTAATTATTTTTTCGGAACAAATTTAATCTGTAATCTATTTTTTTTTTTTATTCGTAGATTCACTTTATTAGGCCATTTCACCAACCACCTCTTCGATCTTCTCCGAATAATCGTCCTCCACACGGCCGACGAGCCCATCTCCGAGATAAAAAGAGATTGGCCTCGTCATCAGATAGGTCGTCGGCAGTTTGGGGTTGCAGTCCACCGCAGATCCAATACGGATTTGTGCTTGTGGTGGGAACAAGGATCTTGCGTTGGAGAAATCGAAGGGAGGAGGAGGACTCTGGCCAGAGTCCTCCCCCCTTCGATTTCTCTCTGGGTATGGAGTCCACGTCGCCGCCGCTTTCTCCAGGGTTGCAGTGGCGACATGGGTTTATCCAGCCATTTGAATCAACAAAAGGGGAGGGATCGAGGAGGTTTTCACCCATTGTAGAGATTATGATTTTTTTTTCAGTACTATTATAAGAAACGAAGCAATATACACGACCACATGATAAATACATTGTTTTTTTTTTTTCACTAAGGGGAAAGGAGTGGGTATTGAAACCGGTTTCTCACCCTTACATGGGTGAAGAATACACTAAACTACATAACATACACCACACTACGATAGCATAATCAAATAGAATCAGACCTTTTATTTCAACCTTCCATCCCAATAACAGATTGAAGATGGCTATAGGTGCATGGAATGACAAGAATGCCCATCTGCTCGAAACCAAACTCTTGCTCCGCTTGCTCCAACAGCTTCAGAAATCCAGGGTTATTAAGGTAACTCAGCTCCACAACCGACCTCCTCAAACTGCCCTCGTCCACTGTATGGACCGCGAATTGCCCCTTCTGCACATCTACCGGCAACACACCCTCTTCTTCTCCCACATCTTGGTCCATGGCGTCGCTTAAATCACACCGACTTGATAAGGAAAGGAATATGCTCAGCATTTCCCTCATAAGCTTAAGGCTCACAAAACCACCTAGCATCCTCTGAGGATATCGAGAAAGACGAAACAATGAAGATGCACAAATGCCTCGCTAGCTGCAAAGATGAAATCTGTTAATAGAAACAGTCATGGAGGGGACATGAGATCTGGTTTCTGAAAGATGTATGCAATCTGAATTCATGTGCAAAACATAAACCTACGGGCACATCGCTCTCAGCTAGCTCTCAAGCCTCAAGGCTATGATGCATAAACAAATGTGATACCTCACAGATTAATGGACTAATATTAGGAAGTTCGACTGCGTGGCGTCAAAGGGGGACCCTGACTCACCATGTTCAAGTGATCCCATATCTTTGTACAATTCAAGTACTCCATGAAAGTTACTGATACCAAATCTCCATCACCTTTAAAGGAAATCGACACAAGTGCTACCGTACATGTCAATTCAAGACATTCAAGGCCATAAACTGTCTCTGAATTTTACAGAGAGAAGATTACTGCAATCCAAGAATACGAAGTGAGTCGGTGATTTAATTGACTATTAACCGTCAAACCCTTACAAAGGACATGTACCAGATAAAGCATACGAATAATGGTTAAGCATCGTAGGGATGGGGAGTAGAAGTATATAGTTATTACAGTTAGCTCTTTCTGGTATTCTTACATGTTCCTTACATATGATTGATCTCAAGAGGAAAGAACATATGGCAATCAGCTAAATAAGCTCAAATGAATAGCCAGAGACTTGATGCTGAGACTAATCGGGTTTCTTCTGGATAAGAATCAACATGCAACACTACCATAGATCACAACCTAATCATCAAATCAGACATTTCTTGTAGGTCACTGTAGACAACTCAGAAGATAAAACTTAAACTGCATTAACTTATTCTGCAGTATAGAAACTAAAAGCCTAACTTAGCAATCATATTGTTTTGACAGTCGGCATCTTGACTTGTCGATTTAATTTGTCGTACGCAAGCCTAAAGATTATGAACAACAAGGAAGCAACAAGCTGTTTTGGCATCAGAAGAAGTTTCAAAGAACAATGCACATGGAGGGGATGGGAGGGCGTCTAGTTCATGCATGTTATACTTACATGTCATGTGTCGTATGCTTTCAATCACATCTTGTGGAGATTGATGCCTTTGGCATTCCGAGGAGATAATGTAATCCATTCCAGTCGACCTAATATAGAAAAACCATGATTTATGAGATATTTTGAAGTAACTAGATCTGTTCCACACTTCCACTCGACCTAATAGTGTAACAGCTGCAGGTGCTGTAAGACGATACAGGCAAACTATTACTATAGGGTGGAACAACAATGAGATTCTCAGAGAACTAAGAATATCATCCAACAAGAAATGAAGCCTACTAATGAAAATCATGTTCTTAAAGTTAAAACTATGTATTATTCCTGCTGCACAGATAATAAAATTAAAGTTTAATCCATTCTCAAGGATCAAACCCAACCCTCTAAAAACAGACTTAAATGTGCTCATGGAATGTTACAATCCTTTAGTTATTTTCCATTAAAAGGGACAGTCAAATGGAGTTAAGGCAGAAACTGCAAGCATGTTTCCAGCATGTTATTCCCAATCTATATAACTTAATCATATTAATGTCATAAAACAGCTCTCTAGAGTCATCCAAGATGTTATTGTATCCTCAGAGAGAAAAGAAAGCAAATGTAATAGTCATTTGAAGATCATGCAGCCTATGGTTTATAGCCAATCTGTAGCAATTCCAACACAGAGCAAAGAATTGGACAGTTAATCTGCAACAATTGGAAGCAAATGAATCACAAGGATGGTCTACACCTTGTTATTGTTGCAAGTAAACAACATTTCAAAAGAATGTGCTACATAAGCTTTTCTTTGCAGCCGATGGGCCACTTCTAAATCGCCGTCTACGCTGCAAGTGCACTTTCCCCTTCATAACCACCATCACCTGCATCAAACGCAAGCGAGCAAACAACACTATGCAACTGCAAAGGCACAATCAATGACACAATTACATGGTATATTGCACCAAGACTGTACCTTTTTCACAGTACCCACCAAGTATGAGACTAATGCCAAAAAACTCTATAACTAAACATAACACTCCAAACCATATTATTAAGAAAAAATATATTAAAAAGAACAATACTGGAAAAACAAAACCAATTCTAACCATCGATTCTAAATATTCAAAATTTCCTCCAAACTAGAAACCATATTCTGCAATAGCCTTGCGGAAGACTTAAAAATTAACAATATCAGAAGCAACAACCACCAACGATACGAATAATGTGAATTATAAAACTTGAACACTGATGGAAACAAAACGAATGATTTATATCCCAATGGAATGCGGCAGGGTAACAAAGTACTATTACATATTAAGATCAGCCAAACACCAAACTTAACTAGAAAAATCTAGAAATCTTCCAAACTACTTGGATCTCTGCCTCATCTTTCGGCGCTTCCTCTTCAACCTCCTCATACGCTTCTTCTTCCACTGTTAGCATCAAACAAAAATATGTGTTATAAACAAAATCCACAAGTTTTTCCATAGATCATACACCCTAAACTCGTAAACTATAGACTCAAACTATAAATTCGACGGGATTATTGAGAAGTTACCTTGGCTCTCATGGTGAAAGGGAAATCTTTCTCAGACTACGGCGCTTCCTTTCAGTTTGTAGCTCCTTTATCACAACTTTAGATTAAAATCAGCGCAAAACCCTTGGGCTTATGGTGGGCTTTTATAAAGTTTTAAGCTTGGCCCAGTGAGAAACAAAACCTCAGCTTTTAAATTTACATTTACAGAAACTAAAAAGCGTATCATTTCCAACTGCAAAACAAAAGATATATATATATACATATCACAGATGTAGACGATAATCCTATTAAAAAAGAAATTAAAAAGAAGTTAGTTAGAGAGGTAGCCAAAAAACTAGTTTGATCACTGGTAAAGTGCTACTGCTAATCAACGTCTCAGCTGCATCGGCATTATGAACAAAACTTGTTGTGGAAATAGGGCGAATTCAAGAAGAGAGGGCAGCGAGGAGGTGGACGAGGTCGGAGCAGAGGAGGAAGAGGAGGAGGAGAAAGAGCAGGATGATGACGAAGCGGAAGAGAAGGAGAAAGAAGAGCAGGAAGATGATGCAGTAGAAGAAGACGAAGGTGGGAGAATCGTCTACAACGTACACAAGCATTGTGGAGTGTGTTGTGATTGCTGGAAAATGGTGATGAGTTACTGAAAATTACAATTGGGCGTGTCATTTTCAAGTTGAGAATTATTGATCACGAAATCGAGTGTTCTGGATGGATTTGGTGGGAAAATGGAGAGAATTCTTGCAAATGTGAGCCGTTCATTGGTGCACTCGATTAGGAGTAATATTTTGTGATAGAAACATCACATGTTTTTCTCTTTCTTTTTTTTTTTGGTAACACTATCAGTTGTGTGAGATGTTTGTTGAATTGGTTGGGGTCCATGTAGAAGCCAAAATTGGCTTTTCAAAAAAGAAAACGAAAAATTATTCAACACTGATAAATATTACTCTCTCCGTCCCTCAATTGTTGGTGCACATTCTTGTTTGGGTTGTCCCACCATCTTGGTGCGTTTCTTTTTTTGAACAATTTTACCACAAACACAACTTTAAATAAAATATATTCTTATCACTACTTTATATAACTTACACTACTTTTTCAACTCTCCTTAATTCCCGTGTCGAAAAAAAAGTGCACCAACAATTGAGGGACGGAGGGAGTAATTAATAATTTGTCATGCATAACAACAATAATAATTTGGAGCTTTGTCGTAAATACACGAGATTATATCGAGTATGTTCAATTACTTGAACAGATTCATCTTCTCTATTAAAGTATTTGGAGCCAAGGCCTCCACCTAAGTCCCCAATTCACTCCCTAATAGCCACGTCAGTTTTCCTTATATAAAATTTTCTTTAATTTAATTTCTTTTATTGCATTATAAATTAATATTCACTTTTCCCTTTTTACCTCCACCAAAACCCACGCATAATTTCCAGACCATCTTATTTAATCTCATATACCACCTTATTCTCGCAAATTACAGAAACCAAGTAATAAAAACCTACATAAATAATTATTTTAATCACTTTGCAATCCATCATTAATTAAAGTCTTTTTGTCTATCCCACATTGAATCTTCTCTATTAAATTATTTGGAGCCAAGGCCTCCACCTAAGCCCCCAATTCACTCCCCAACAAAAGTCTTTTTATTTATCCAACGAGAATATTAATAAAGTGGTTGAAATTAATATTATTCAATCATAATAAATTATTTTGAAACGAGAACATATAGTAAAATAAATATAAAGTCGAGGAGATTAATATCTCAATATAATTCATTATCAACTTTAAATAATATTTATTTATATATTTTAATCTTATAAACGATGATGAGGCGATGCAACCGTGGCTTTGAGGTTCGTTTGTATTAAAGATATTAAGTTATTATAACTGAGAATTCTTTAAAAAAATTATTTCTATCACTGAAAAAAAAGAAAAAAAGAATTAGCTGAAAGTAGAATTTTCGTGTTTCGCACGCTTTTTTTTTTTTTTTTTTGAGGTAAAAACAAAAATCTGGCCCATGCAGGTTTCGAACCTGCGACCTTCGCGTTATTAGCACGACGCTCTAACCAACTGAGCTAATAGGCCAGTTTGAATTGAGGTCACTTAAAGTAATAAGCTATTTAATGTATCCCTGTCCATGTAAATTGATCATTCGTGACACTGCTACTTACACACAATATAACATGCAAAACAAGTGTAGACTTTATATTTTCAAGTTGGATGATCGTTCCTTGCGACATTTTAATTATGATTATTGTATCTACAAATAATTTTCACAACCACAATATATTTAAAATTCCACCAAATTTTGTTTGTTCAAAAAGTATGGAATAAGTTTTGAATTAATATGACTTTGCTTTCAAGCAAAATTAAATGGACAAAAACAATAAATTTAGCTTGAAAATGGAAAAACAATAAGTTAAAACATACATTTTGTTATTGGAAAAGATCAATATACACGCATATATAGGGAGCGAAACAAGTAGCTCAATCCCATGGAAGTTTATTCAATCTTAAAACATCGATACACATTTTGGATATTAGTATCATATACCAATACTATCACTCTAAAATAGTCAACAATATTTTTAAAATTCGTACCGAATCAATACATTTTTCTTAAAACTCGTACGAAATCAAAATATGCATATTTCTCTCATGTGACGGTTCCAACTGCAAACCATGGAGACTCACAATTTCGTTGGAACTGCTCTGAGAGGTGTAGCTTTCTACCGGGTAAGTGCAAATTTCTCATCCATATCCAATTCTTCTGGTTTCATCATTTCAAGTTTCCACTCAAAATTGCCCACAAATATCACCAGCATTTGGTGCACCATTCAATTAGCTAACGACAATCTAGGACATATTCTCCTTCCTGCACCAAACGGAATCAACTCGAAATCTTGGCCCTTAAAATCCACGCCATTATGCTCGTTCAAAAATCTCTCAGGCATGAACTCCTCCGCATTCTCCCAATCATTGGGGTCTCTGCCACTGGCCCACACATTAATAAGAATCTTTGCGTCTTTAGGCACGATGTAACCATTTATTTCCACATCAGATACAGCTCTGTGAGGCACTAGTAGCTGGGCAGGATGTAGCCTGAACGTTTCCTTGACCACTGCTTGCAGGTAGGGCAACAACGCGATATTTGATTCCTGAACTTGTCTGTTTTCGCGCATGAAATCCCTGATCTCATTTCTGAGCCTGGCCATCTTCGAAGGGTTGCACATTAGCTCTGCCATGGCCCATTGGACCGTTTCGGACGTCGTGTCTGTCCCAGCCACATGTGACATAGCCATGTTAGTGGGAATACCAATTTAACCACGTTTTTTTCATTATCATTAACACTTACGAGAAGAAGATGGTTTATGCTTAAGTTCATCTCTTTGGTAGAGTTGAATTAGGGCTTCCAAGAAGTGATCTTTCTCACACACTCACCCCTCGATTTCAATTTCTCTCCAATAATCTCATCAAACATCGCAAAAAGCTTCCCATAATAGAATCTGCTCCGCTTCAAAATCCCCTGCGGATCAAGAGCTTTGAGAAAAGGGAAAAAACCTGCAAAATTAGGGCTGCCGATGCACTCCATCATGTCCTTCATCTCCTGCGACGACTCCGGCTCGAACGCGGCGATCTCATCGGAAAAGAGCGACATTCAACGACGTCGCGAAAGCGGCTTCTCCAACATCCACGGCCCGGCCCCCTTCGGAGCACTCGGCCATGTCGTCGCCGCGAACATCCGCTCCCTGCTTATCCTCCGCAGCTTGCGCCACTGGCTGCCCATGGGCAGCCACACCATCGAGAACTCGTGGCGGCGCAGCTCGAGAAGGAGGAGTCGTGGTGGAGCAGCGCCGCCCTCGCGGCGTCGGGCGACGAGAAAACGACAGTTGAGACGCTCCCTAGCTTGAGGGACATTACGGGCCCGTATATACGGGCCAGTCTGGCGAGGGAGCGGTGGGGTTTGGGCCCGAGATGGAGGATGTGGCCGATTATTGGGGGCCCGTACGGGCCGGGGGGTTCCGACCCGTTTTAGTAGGGGATTACAAAGAGCGATGGTGTTAGGAAATCCATGAGATTTAATTACGTGTGTGTTCGAGATTGTTTGATTGATATATATATATATATCTATATATATAGATTAAACCTCACCACCTTGGTTTTTTGACTTCAAACCTAGTTCGGAAAACTCAGAATAAGTCTAACATCTTAATTGCATCGCACCTAAAATAAATACTAGAAGCCTGTAAGTGCATGTTCTACTTGAAAGTAAATTTGTTTAATTTATGACAGGGCGTGAAACGTAAAATCTCTAAATGAATTCCTGTAAATGTTAATGTATTTAAAAGTGACGGCACCTAGCAACTTAGCTACTGAGATTCTTAACTTTATTCCAAAGACATTTGAATAAATTATGAAATTCTCAGTTAATTAGGTATCAATGTATTAATCATTTAAATTAAGTTGACCATTTTGGTAATGCGATGACGGATTTCAAGTAGTTGCTAACGGAACTTGTTGTGTCGTTGCATCACTAGTAGCCCTTATTCCTGTGGGCCGGGGGTTACAAATATAACCCAACAAATGGGTGGAAACTGGAAAGTTGGCAGCAAAAACTTCAAATTTATGATGTGATCATTTTTCTCTAATTTCAAGTGTAATTTCATGACTTTATAATTTCTTATATGGTAGCTAGCCTCCAAATCTCACCAACACTTTATTTTTTCTGTATTATTTATGTTTCTTATGAAATATATTTGAATATATTAATTTAAAATGTATTTGTTTAAGATTTTTGATCCAGAATGAGTGAAAGTATAGTAACTAGTTCAAATATTTATAACATTAATTCACAATTCCCAAAGTTAATTGCAAAATAAAACCTTACGTACAAATGGAATTTATATTTCAACTGCATTTTTTATAATCATAAAATTTAAAAACTCAAATATTTATATATAACTAAAACAATTAAAAAGTCTAATCGCCCCGATTTCCCAATATAGAATCACCAACTTCTCAATTTAAACATGTGAAACGATTTGTAACTAAAATTAGTTTATAGATTGTCGGGGATCAAAATGTTTTCAAATCCAAAATGTACTCGTTATATCATATGAACTGTTTTATACACCACAAAAGTCAAATTCAATTTTACCAATATTAAGAATTGCATTTTATTCCTTTTTCTCGGGATTCTTGAATCTTGACACGCCACTTAGAACCACGTTTATATACAAAGGGGAATTTTGTGTCATGCTCAAAATTTCGTTTTACAATTTTCTTAGAATTTTACACAAAATTACACAGAATTTCATGTCATGCTCAAGTTCGTATCACAATTTTCGCATAATATAAATGGATATTTTGGAAATGAATAACTAGAAGCATTATTTTTATTTGATAGAATCATTTTTTTACTTATATATTTTGATTAGTTTAATTTTTTAGCCAAAAAATATTCCAACATTACGGGAAGTACTTTACAATGTTAAACACCTGTTGGAATACTTGTAATCTTACATCCCAATGAGTCACTACGTGGGAATTTTGTAAAAGAAATATAGTAACAAATAAAAATGGAGAGTACTAACTTTCATTGGAATCCAAAAGATTCACCAAATTAAATTAAGCCATTGGAAGTTGATAGTTTCATGCAGCTGCATAATCAATAAATCAAATGGTGAAAATGGTGTTTGGATTGGACGACACAGTTTTTGAATAATTCTGCATATGGATTGTACGACCAAGTAAATGATTTAAGCCTTTTGTGATTTAATTTAATTGATTATTCTGCTATGAATAAGTTGACCAAAAAATCAAATTAGATAGAGTTTTATTTCATATAGTATATCATCATGAAAAGGTAGTTTTAATTTGTGAGTATCAACAACTCATTTGTCGTTCAAATGTGTGACAGCTAGTATTCAAACAAAAATTAATTTGACTTTCCCAAATTGCCTATATATAGCGGATGAATAAGTCAGCTTTTTATTTAATTAAGTCTTGCTTATTATTTAATTAATTGGAGACCATGCGCACAGTAAGAAAGTTGTTACGTACGTAGAGCTTGGTTCGAGTAAATGATATGGAATCTCTACCCACACAAATGAACAAGATATTTAGCATGTATATTAATTGTTCTCAAAAGTAAATGAATAAATTTCAGCAATTATATGATCAACCTCGTTAATTATCAAATATTATGTGGTCAGTTTTGGTCAAATAATTCTTGCTAATGACACACGTCTGCAGCTTATTTCGTTACATGCACATGGAATTAATAAGCCACGTCGACTTGATTAAATGTCCTCCTTTAATGCATAAAATTGCTTACCTCTCCGATCCCTTATAAGACTTTTTAAAGAGTACACTAGTAAGTAGCCCGTCGAAATTCGACGGAAAATCAATTTATGTCGAAATTAATTTACGTGACATAAATAGTATATATATTAAAATAATAATAATAATATTAATAATAAATTAATTAAT
>JAYJMF010346857.1:0-11862 GCA_036873715.1 Salvia sclarea
TTATATTAAAATAATACACTTGAATTTTTGGATTTTTGAATTTTTTATTTATTTTTATGTTTATTATAGCCGAATTTTGGATTTTCGGATTCGAATCGGATTACATTTTAAGCAAAATTCGAATTTTCGGATCGGATCGGATCAGTAAAAATCCGATTCGAAATCCAAATACTCACCTCTATTTATCGCGTCGAACAAGAAAACTAAGAAACTATAGGGGGGTGTGTGCAATTTAAGTAAAGCAAAGAATAAGTTTCGCAATTTATAAATCTGCCATTCGGCGTCATCGTTACTCGATTTCTCGACTGTGATTGTTGCCCTAATTTAGAGAAGTCGAGCAATCTCGTTTCTGCGCGGGATTCTTAGGGTTTTAGCTGCATTTGGTTGGAGTATCGCGTCAAAAGATAACCAAGTGTTAGTGTTGTAGAGAGAAAGAGTAAAAGAGAATGAGTCGGAGCTTAGGGATTCCGGTGAAGCTGCTGCACGAGGCGTCTGGGCACATAGTGACGGTGGAGTTGAAGAGCGGCGAGCTCTACCGCGGAAGTATGATAGAGTGTGAGGACAACTGGAATTGCCAGCTTGAAAACATCACTTACACTGCTAAGGTACATAATCTCAACCGCCATTCCTCGCACACTTCTTTTTCCTCTATTTTTTAATTTAAAATATCTCAATTTTGTATTATTTGGTTGTTGATATTGTTTGGATTTTGATAGTTGTGGTTGCGACGTGCTTGTTAAACCCTAATAAGTTGATGATAAACCCTAGGAAGGAACTGGGAGTGTCAATTCTCCTTTTTTTAATTTTTCTTCGTTTCCTGTCTGGGAGAAATTGGAAGTGCCCTAGTTCAACAATCTGTACTCTGTTTGAGGGGTGGGGGGTCTGATTTTGGCTGAGATATATATATATTAATTGATTGTTAGAGTGAGGAGTGGATGAATGATTCTACATGTAGATGTAGTTGATAATGATGTTAGGATATAGGAATGAGGATGATCATAGAGGCCCCTAGATTTTGGATTGGTTATGTAAAATCTAGCAGTTTTCAAAACCTTAAAATTCATTGCAAATGAACTACAGAATACACTCTTCAGGTCTAAACCTTTTCTTACGAATTCATCACAGATGGGGTAGTCTGTAAGGTTTCAAGAATTACTAATATTGCTGTGCTAGCACTTGTATTACCTCAAGGGTGGTTCTTGTAATGATCTGTATTAGAATATGTAGATCCCTTCATATTTGCAGTGCCAGTGTCTAAATTCATTTCACTTGTTTCAAATTGCTTACGATCAACTTTTTGCAGGATGGGAAGGTCTCACAACTCGAGCATGTTTTCATTAGAGGCAGCAAAGTCAGGTGCGTGTTCATTTGTTTGTTGTGAGTTGTATGTGTGCGGACTAACTAAGTTGAAAAAGTGGTTAATTATGGATTATTGCAGGTTCATGGTCATCCCAGATATGCTCAAGAACGCTCCCATGTTCAAGCGTTTGGAAGCTAGAATCAAGGTACCTATCTGTCACGTTACTGCTTTGTTTCTTCATTTTGGCTTTCATGTTCTTGATGTTACCTTCTAATAATGAAGGGTAAGGGTTCGTCACTTGGAGTAGGACGCGGACGTGCTGTTGCGATGCGAGCCAGAGTATGTACTAACCCCTGTGTTTGTTAATGATATTTGATGCGTGACTGTTTCTCAAGACTTGATTTGCCCATGCCATTTAATATCTTTCCCACTTGTGTTATCTTACTTGTGACAAGTTGTAAACTAAAGTTGTCAATCATCTTGGATTGGGCTGCCCTGATATTTGAATTTCCCATTGGCAGGCTCAGGCAGCTGGTCGTGGAGGTGCTCCTCCCGGTAGAGGTTCCGCGCCACCAGTGAGGAGGTGATCATATTCAGGCAATTTGTGTTTGAGGCTGCTGTGAAGTGGGCATATATCCATTGGTGTCACCCTTGAGCTATACTTGCTCTTTGGTTTCTACTTTCCCGTGTCTGAAATAGAACTTGCTATCACTGAGATAGCTAGGAAATTGACTTGTTTTCGATTTACTGTAACTGTTGTTTTGTAGTCATGTTTTGGATTGTTGGAATGTGCAGTTTATGACTTTCTTACATCCTTCAAACTAGGTGGATGCAATGATGTTTCTGTTTCTAATGAATCTTCAACCAAATTTCCTCGTATCCAACATTTGACAGATAATAAGGTAGCTCTGTAGGTTGAGCTAATTTCTGCACAAGTTTTTGCCTTTCAAAAATAGGATACAAATTAACAGACTCCTAAGTTTTGGCCTTTTCATCTCACGTGCCAAAAACAGAAATAGAAAATGCTGAAAGTGTTTGTTTCGCATATTTTGAAAGTCATGTCATGACACCCCATTATACATACATCCATTCCAAGTGATGCCACCAAACTAACTATCGAAAAGAAAGTCTAGAATACAGATACCGCACGTAGATCACTACAAGAAACAGTGATTCACACAATCCAACCTGAGAGGCAATCAGGAAATCCCCATAAAAATGAGAAAGTGATATTCAGACAATCCAACCTGAGAGGCAATCATAAAAAACCCCATGAAAATGAGCTCGTTAACAACTCCATCAGCGCAGCCAAACAAAGTTAAGTGGCAAACGTGGTCGCCCGTTGCAGCTGCATAGTTCCAACGTGAAAGGGGGCGAGGATGAGACTCGTTCCACATTCATCACGAAGGCTCAGTCCCATCATGAAGAGCACAACACACAGTTGCTTTTTGATGCCCCCTATAGACTTTGATCTCCTCACCAGTGGACATGGACCACAATCTTGCAGTTGAATCGGATGAAGCTGCAATCGGGGTTCTCCAAGTGTTCAAAATGATTGATAATATGTATAATTGAGTATGGAATACACATCAAATGAGCTCAAAAATGTTCAATCTATCTAAGCTATCACCAAAAAGTAAACACTTGCTAAACAAGAAAGGTGAAAACATTTTGATCACAATAAAATTAAGGGAGATTTAGCTTATGAGATACAGTCTAGCCCCAGACAATTTGCCAAAACATGACTCTAGCTTACTACTCAACACGGATTTATGATCGAATGATGGTTACCTGTGATTAGGAAAGCACCGTCCACAGAGAAAACACAGTCCCAAACCCAGCGCTGATGACCTGAAAACGTACTTATATATATGTAAGATTGGTAGGGAGCCTGATGAAGAAGTATGCATGTAATTCAAAAAAGGCAAGTACGAAAAAACACCCTAAACAACATATAAGATAACATACCTACTAGTGTTTTTTCCAACGTAAAACCATCCACGTTCCATATTTTGACAGTATTGTCTGAAGATGCAGTAGCCAAATACCTAGAAAAGATCATTTCCACAAGACAAGTTTATCCATCTCAGTAGCCAGAAAACTAACCCAATAAAGACCACATAAAAGTTTTTACAACACGAGAGTGGATCCTGACCGATTAGGCTCACACAGCTCTGGTGAAAGCAAACATTTAAGTATATATTCATCATGAGCCTGAAGTTTATGAAGTGGCTCGAAGTTGGTCATAGTCTGCACAGCAAGTGGACTTGTGAATACTAAACTGTCAAATATCGAGCTGAAGTAAAGAGAGCACATAAATTCATGTACACCTCACCTGTGTTCCTCGCATTAAACGCCATACATAGCATGTCCCACGGTTATTTGCTGCAACGACCAAGCTACCATCCCACATTACAGTTAAGGATCGTACTGCTGTGTCGACTTCTGGTACCTAAATTATGCAATCAAGCAACTTTTGGCAATTATCAGCAAACTTCGCCAAGAACATTGTAACACAAGGTCTTACTGGACAAGAGCAAGCAAATTACCAACTCACAGCTGCAAGAATTTGCTGTTAAATCCCACACACGGATATTACCATTTTGGTCCCCAGATATCAGTTCTGTCTGCATATAACCAATACACAAAAAGGTCAAACACCATTTTAAGGAATTTGGAGCCACAAAAAACTCTTATAAACATGGGAGTGAACAGAAAATCCCATAAGCATTAGATCAAAATACCTTGAATACTAAAATTTATAGAACACAATTGCATCAAAAGGACAAATAGACTTGTCTCACCTGATTTGGGTGCAAAACCACAGTGTTAACTGCTGCACGACTTTCGTATTCTCTCTGGCAACCAGGTGCTCTATACCATTTGAAACAAATATTCATCCAAATCAACATCAAATGCCACCTCAAACACAAACATCGTAGAAATACTATTGCAAGCTAAATATGTACCTTAAATCCCAAATCTTCACAGTGCCATCTTCAGATCCCGAATACATCCAATTTCCATCACATTGAAATCCGACGGCCATTACATTATTAGTGTGTGAATCATAGCTCATCACCTGACATTGAAACAGATCATTTAGCTGCTCAGATTCCAGTTAACAAGTAGTTTGTACAAATAAAAGGTGATAAACATACTGGCTGAGGGCTGTTTGAATTGACATCAAACAGTCGAATATGAGGATTCCCAGCTGCAGCCAGGTAGCGCTTATCTGGTGTAATCTCAAGCCGGTTCACTTGCTGCCAATAGAAAATAAATCAATCACATTCTAGGAAAATTCTTAGACTTATCGTGATTCAAAGGGACACTCATATACTTCTCGTTTCCTCTTAGAATTTGGCAGCAAACTTATCAATTGCTAAAGCATCTATATCAAAATGCCTCAATTCAAGAATCTTCTAAATTTTTACCTCCGACGAGCTTAGTGCTTCACTCAAGTCCTGAATCTATGCATGATCACGCATTCTATGAAAATTTCAGACCTATTTTCGCTCAATGGGGCCCGTATATACTGCTCAATAGCGGATTAGAAAACTTTATTCTAATCCATCCAATGTCTCCACCCAAGAATTTGGGAGCAAAAACTTATTACATTCTAAAGCAACTCATATCAAAATTCCCCAATTCATCAAATTTTTCAACTCCGACAAGCTCTCACTCAAATCCCGATCACACTATTCATATGTTCAAATACTTGCAAAATGGATACAAGAAGAAACAAGTTGAGAACTTTTAGCGGCATACAGATTCCGGGTACTGGATTGTTCGATAACAGCGCCCACTTTTCGCTTCCCAGAAACGAATGGTGTGATCGTAGCTTGCAGTAGCCAACACAACTGATGGCTGTTGACTCATCTTTAATCTCTTCCTTTTCCTTTTAAATTAAAACAGTAGAAACAGTATTAAACATTACTATCACAGAATTCAAAAGGCAAATGCCTTTCCAAGCAGCGATGATGCCAATCTCGATTTCTTAAGCAGAATCGAAACGGATTGCAAGATGGTATTTTTGTTAATAAATACGCATATTTTTATAGCAAAAGCCCTGAAAGTTATTTGTCTCAACAACATACAAACAAACGGCGGGCTGAAGATTAAACAAGGAAAATGGGATGAACCCTAGTGAAATATGAAAGTTGTTGTAACATCAAGAAGACAGTGAAGAAAAAAATGGAATCTGTTCCAGAATATAATACTATTACCTTTTCTATTTCCTGAGGAAACTCAAACCATTATAAATCGGGTTTCTTGAATAACTTTAAGAGTTGATCAACAAGGGGGAGTCAGCTTTTGCATTTTTCCTTTTTTACTCTTTTCGGGTCTAAAATCATGAAGTTTTCCGCTGCCCTCCGCCGTCTCTGGTACTCGCAGGAGAGAGAAAAAATGGTCGAAACAAATTTCCCTGAATATTTTATTTACGAAAGAAATGCTCTTTTTTTTCCGAGGGAAGTACTTTATTTTTTATTTGTGTAAAAATGATTCCTAAAAAAACAAATTGTGTAAAATTTTCATCCTAAAATTAGTGAAAATGAGAAAAGTCGACCTGAACACCTTATATAATAAGGTGAGCACTAATTTTATTTAAGTTATATTAGTATAATTTTCTTTTATATCTTTAATAATTAAGAAAATATAATTGACATCATTAATTTTATAAATTATACAAAAATTAAATTTTAATTAATATTTTTCTTTAGTGAAAATATCGCTGATCCTATATGGATTATTCGTATTTTTTCTTTCTTATCTATCTAATTTTTTTATTTCATAACTACTAATTCGCTAATCACTATCATTCTCACATTATTTTTCTAGTGAAAACTTAAGCAAATGACAACCTATAGGAGACATTATCCAAGTCTCAATATATGTGCCAAGTATGAGTCATAAATTGGTATAATGATGTTGAACATATATCGAAAATTCTAGGTGGCATTATTATTATTATTATTATTATTATCTGGGTTGGAGTTGGAGTTGGAGGTCCACCTAAAGAAAGTACCGAAAAGGCCCTCCAGTTCCTCCAACCCCCTCCCTTGCGTCTCCGGCAGCAAAGTGTAGAAAAACACCCATCCCAAAGCAGCAACTCCTGCATACAAAAGGAAGGCCCCACCAAAAGTAATCGCCCTCGCCAGGGACAGAAACGTAATTAACACCACCCCACTAGCGAGCCGATTCACTGCGACTCCCATACTGCACCCCTGCGCCCTGAGCCGCAGCGGGAACACCTCCGAGCTGTACACCCACGCGATGGGCCCCATCCCGATCGAGAAAAACGCCACGCTGGACAATGACGTCGCCACGCACAGCGCCACCGCCCACCTCATCTTCTCACCTCCGCTCCGTTCGATAGCCGTCAGCCCCGCGGCCAATCCCAGCAGCGACGCCGTCAGTCCGCCGCAGCTGCTCAGGAGCAGCACGCGCCGCCCCACTCTGTCCACGAGGAAGGTCGCCACGAGGATGAAGGCCGTCTTGCTCACGCCGACGGCGATGGTGGCGAGGAGGCGGTCGGAGTCGTCTCTGATTCCGGCGCTCTCGTAGATCCGGGGGCTGTACATGACGACGGCGTCGATGCCGCTCGCCTGCTGGAAGAAGTGGATGCCGAGGCCGGCCAGGAGGATGTGGCGGACGGCGGGGGTGGGCCGGAGGAAGAGCTCCTTCCACACGCCGGCGCCGCCGCGGTTGCGTTTCGGGACCGATATGACGTCGTCGGAGCATGATTCCGGCACGCCGGCGGCGCGTTTGATGTCGGATAGGCGGGATCGCGCTTCCTCCGGCGAGTCGGAGGTCCGGTCGAGCACCTTCTTGGCGTCGGCGAGGCGGCCCTGCAGCACGAGCCAACGTGGGGATTCCGGCATGGCGAGGACGCAGGAGGCGAGGAACACCGGCGGAATAGCGCCGATGCCGAGCATGACGCGCCAACCAAGTTTGAGGGGTAGTTTTGAGAATGCGTAGTTTGAAACATATCCGAGTAGGACGCCTGCATGTAAATAACTTCAATTATATCATTTGTAATTTCTTAGTAATGCAGATTCATATTTGGTTAATCAAGTATAGGCAAGTTCTAAATTTGTATGAATTCATCTCTGATACTAGTATAATTATAAATTACTGGCTCTATCAGGGTTACTGTCCAATATACTTATTCAGTTCATAAGAAATTGTTTTGAACTACAGAAAACGTGAATTATTTTATTCTATTTACCTTAATTATTGTATAATTTTTTAATTATATCGAAATTGGAGTACTTTTGTTAAATTGTCTTTTTAATTAAAAGAAGGGGGTTTGAAGCTTAAACGCCACTTTCATAAAAGAATTTATTAAACTATTTTCTTTGGATATGTTTGGACTATACTTTCTTTAGCTTTATGGACCTATTTTCTTTTTCCGCACTTAAGTGATCGTTTTGTAGGCTCTACTGAAATTATTGCCATAAGAAAGAAATATTAAAGTTACTCTTTAGTCAAAAGTTTTTTTTAATGAAACTCTTTAGTCAAAAGTTAATTCTGCACTTAATAAAGTTGAACCTATCTATAAATAATAGATGTGTCAAATACAATAAAGAACTTGAGCATCGATGGACTAATTACAGTGTATATATATATATAATGTGAATGAAGATAAACATATGTAATACTAACCAACGAGTGCAAGTATAAATTATAATCCTGAGTTACCGACTTACCGTCAATTAAAGTCGATATGAAGAACATAACTTAATTTTAGGAAGGCAAAATCCGTCAAGTAACTGAGCCTAATTAAGTTAAAATTCCAAATAATGAGACAAATATATGGACCACACAGTGCAAGAATGTGTGGAGCAAAGCAAACAATCATTGGCCCAACCCTCCAATTAGTCAATCACGTGGAAAACCTAATCGGACTATAGGAGTACTAGTTTTGACGAACCTCTATTAAATTTATATGATGTATACTAAATACTAAGCAATTCAAATTTATAATATTTACCCAAATATTTTAAATTAGAAGGGGGTAATACTAGTAATGACAACGTAATCTAATGTAGTCATGTGGAGATTAATAATCTCTTGAAAGTTTCATGAGGGGAATATCAAATACTAATTGATACAGATAAACTATATAGGAGTGAATTAATATTAAGATAAAACAAAAGAGGAAATATACCTACCAAAGTTGATAAAGACCTCGGGGAAAGAAGATAGGAAGCCGCGGCAGGAGGCCGGCGCCACCTCGGCGGCATAGACCGGCGCGATCATGAGCGCGTAGCCCATGCCGATGCCGGCGACGAAGCGGCCCACCATGAGGAAGGCGTAGTTGGGGGCGAATCCCATTAGGATAGCTCCCACGAAGAAGATGGCCGAGGCCAACACGATGGTGTAGCGCCGCCCTAACCAATCGGAGGTCCGCCCCGCCACGGCCGCGCCCACCAGCGAGTAGATGTTCATGGTCCCCACCAAAACCTCGATTTGGACATCCGAGATTTTGAGGTCTCTCTTGATGAAAATGTTTGCTCCACTCATCACTCCACCATCTATAATAACATCTCTTCATTAATTCTGATGGACGTGTTATTAATGTTTGAAATAAAAGGATGTACCGTATCCGAGCAAGATTGAATTCATGGAGGCGAGAATCGAGATGGCCATGGCATACTTGTTACGTTTGTACTTCTTAGGGATATCCACAGCTTGAGTATCGGCCATCGGAAAACTTGTGGGCGAGGGGGAGACCTGAGGCTGAGCTAATACTGTTTCAGAATTAATTAGAAGCAGCCATGGCCCAATATAAAACATTTCGACTAAACGACAAGCTCGTATAATTCTAATTATAAATTAATTTATTGGAACTCAATTGTCACTACACTGAAAAAGAGAACTTCTATAAAAAGAAAAGAAAAACCAAATTTAAACACATTAATTAATCTTTATAATAAAAAATAAAATAAAATGAAGAGTAGGAGTAAAGTCCACTAAAACTTGGGGTTCAAAATGAAGCAACCAGGAAGGTGTGGATAAACCATCCATCTGAAACAAAATCCAAAACCCCTCCTAAAAAATAAATCTAAAACGATGCTCCTCTATGGCGCAACATCCACCAGATGCTCGATGAAATGCCCCGCAGAGCGCCAAACTCAATTACTCAGCAGAAAAGCGCCTATCCATTTCAGTTTCAGCGTAGGCAACTCCATAGCAGCTGCAGTCGCCGCCGCGCTGGTTTTATCGTCTGCGGGCGCCATAGTGGTGGCGGCACCATCGCAGCCGGAGGAGACGCTGTCGAACGTACCGCAGACGCTGTCGAGCGTGTGCGGTCCCGATCAGAAAGACTGCAAGAAGAAATACAAAATCCAGAGGCCCAAGACCAAGAAAGCGGAGTCTTGCACCAGTAAGTGCGCCACCACCTGCATGCAGGGCGGTTTCGGCTCCCCCGGAGAAGGCCCCTTTAACATCCGGAGGTACACTTGCTTCATCAGATATATTCCTACTACTTTGTGCTATTAATTTTGGATTAGGTGTACCATTTTATCTTAATTATCAGCTGATGCAAGTCATTTTATTCCTGCAGACCTCTAGTTGTTTTCAAAGATGGTTTTCGGAGTCGAAAATATTGGTAACTTCTTCTCCATTCATCTTACATTTACTATTACTTATTTACTTGGATAAATTTAATGCAATTGAACACCAAATAGTATTATTTCATGATAAAGTATGGCAAATTATCTAGCTGCGCAATCCCCCCATTTCTTTTTCATTTATATATAGTAGTATGATTTTCTATTATTCTGCAGTTTGTCGGAATGCTCAGATATCTGCAACTTGATTGGAGATGGTGATGATGGACCCTGATTCATTCATTCTTTTTTCCTGATAGTAGAATGAGAGTTTTTTTCAATTCCTTTTGTTAATATGTAAATTCAGATATTCGTGTAAGTGAATTTCAATTGCTTCACAAATCATCATAATGTGATTAATGGAACTCACATTTCTAGCCAATAGCCTTTTACTCCTTGGACCACACATTTCATGAACGAGGATTAAGGATTAATTATGATGGTGAATTATGTTGTATTGTTATTTTCCTAAGCTGAAGAGCCCAAGGTCCATGAAATTATGCAAAAGATAACATATACGGATGCTGCTCAAATTTACTCGAGTTTTTTAGGCTATTTGTGCAGTATATAGGCCCGTATAGTTTAAAAAAAATATCTCTCTCTACAAGTTAGGCTTCTAATACGAACGTGGTGCAAAATGTTTGATTCAATAATTTCAAGTTTGTATCTTCGCGGCCTTGAATGAAAATTGCATGGAACTTAGACTTTTGGAATTACAAATCCATCCAATACAAATTTTATCCAAATTCCGAATTCTTCAAAGTCATATACATCCACAAACTTGGTTGGTTCCTTTCACTGTCAAGCGTCGACCGACATCGTATTCTAATGAAACTAACTCTATCTAAATTAATAGTTCATATTTTTTTGAAGGAATAGTTTTAAAAAAAAACTAAAATTACTCTGTGATAACGTTTAAATAGGAAATTTGATGATGAGTGTATAACATAGACTACTTCTACAGCAGTCAACATGTATTTATATATAGTAGCTAAAATAAAATTGAAAACTTCCATAAATATCGCTTAATAGACATCAGACTATTGAAGCACATTTCAAGCACTCTAATTCCTGTATATATGTATCTATAGTCAAAGGTACAAGTATCAAAGCACACCGAACAAATCTATACTTCTCTCCGCCATAAAAAATACTGCTCACAATCACAAACTGAGATGTGCATTACACAACAATCGGTAAGAATCAAAGAGGCAAATCAACAATCGAAAACCTACCACCTATCTTCCGCCGGCGGAGATATGCGGGGAGAGGAAGCGCGAGATCGCGACGCGGAGGCGCGGATAAACGCTGAGGAAGTAGGAGAGGGCGTCGCCGAGGAGGTACGTCGCCGTCTCAACGAACAGATTGAGGCTGCGGAGCGGCGGAACGTAGAGAATGAGCGGCGCCACCGAGAAGGCCACCGTGAAGAACAGCTGTAGCATCTTTTTCTTTTTCTCTTTCGAATAAATAAATTGGGGGAGTGCTTATATATGAACGTGGGGCTGTGGAAATTGTGGCGGTTTTTAGGCTGGTCTACGTTGTATAGGAGTAGAAAGCTACCGAAAATGACTGAAATTCCAATATTGTCCCCCATCCCACTTCCCTTGTCTTCGGAATAATGGGATAAATGGATCGGGTTTACAAGTCGCAATTCTTCCCACTCGGTCATAAAAACTCTTGGGCTTTATTTATAGAGAAAAATTCAATATACTTATTTGCCTTTTAAAATATGATCTAAAACAAAAATTAAAGTAGTAAACATAAATGTGCCGCTTGACACAATATTAGCCAATGTTTTTAAAACCGGATCGGATATCGAACCGGTCATTTGAATGGTTCATTGGGTCACTGGTTCGACCGGTTCGCACCCTTTCAAAAAACCGGATGATCTGTTATTTTTTAATTTTTTATATGGATGATATGTTTACCTTAAATTATATAAATATT